>JACXGI010005695.1:16283-45796 GCA_016801175.1 Esox masquinongy
CACACACACACACACACACACACACACACACACACACACACACACACACACACACACACACACACACACACACACGCTGCAGCACCAACAGAGCTGCTTTATGAGACTGCAAGGTTAACAGGGTCTGCTGGTGCCGTGCCGTCTGCTGTGTCCACCATTACCTGAGGTTTCGGGGAAGGAGATAACCCGGCTGCACAGATCTGGGTGCAGATAAGCCGACCAACAAACGTTGCCCCGGTCTGTGTGGGATATGAAACCTCGTCGGAAGACGCGTGAACCCCGGACAATGCACGAGTAGGCCTTAGGTCAGGTATGGACAGTAACCAATGCTAAACGGTGGCTCTCTGAATAATGCTATAGGCAACAGTGTTAGCAAGCTATCTATATCATGACAGGAAACAAAGGTGTACAATGCTAGTATAAAATCCAAAATGTTTAATTCTCCAAATGATGCAGTACAGAGCTGCGGAATCCTGGTCCTGAAGGGCTACAATCCTGTGTGTTTTCACTCCAAACCTAATTTTGCATGCCTGATTTTAATAGCGAGCTGGATGAAAAGCTAAGTCAGGTTAGTCACGACTGAGGTTGGAGAGAAAACCTACAGGACGGCAGATCTCCAGGAACAGGGTCGAGCAGCCCTGATGTAAAGAGTAATACAACAAACTTATTTGGAAAAGCTTCAAATCAGATCAAACAATGAATTTGGCATTCTCATGTGGATGTTACCAAACCATGGGCCAAAATGAACCGATAGGGAGGCAAAGTATATCGATCTGGTAAAGAGAAAGTCCTGCGGGAGGTGGGCTAACACGAGAAGCGTGAAGCGTAGTGTGAATGCCAACCCTTAGGACGATAAGAAGTTGATAAGAAGAGATGTCAACTGTATCCCACAATGAGTTTGTATCCAAGTCATAACAAAGATGGTTTAACAGTCGGATTTCTACTCACAAGTACCCCTGAACACTGAAACAGAGAAATAGTGTGGGGAAAGTATTAACACTGTTTTTTTTTGATACAGTACATTTTTTCTTTGTGACACATTCAATCATATTCAATTCCTTAACAGTTATACTATGATGAAGTTGAACTACAATACTGTTGGGTGAGGCGTTTTTTTTTCCTTTTGGTCTTAAAGGTATTATCAGCTAATCACCAACTCATAAACAATGGCATGGGAGAAGGAGATGGGGAATACATCTTACGTCTCCACTTTAACGATAATGATCTGACTTCAATTTAGAGATATGCTCCCATGCAAGGCAAGCTGAGTGCAGAAGGAAAGGTTAGGAATGTGTGTGGGAAAGAGATCTTTCAAAGAAATGACAGGATCAGGATCAAGAACAACGCTTGTGAACCACCAAAAAAGGATCATTGTATTACATCCTATGTCTCTGAGGTCGCACAAATTCAAGCTCCCCAGGAATTTCAAACGTCAAACCTGCCCTGTCTTCAGTCCCAAAGATTAAAACCCTTTTAAACTGCTGCAGACAGACAGTGTCAAGTTGCTCGAGATAGCCGACCCTATTTCTGTTTGATTTGTTGACCTGGCATTGAGGTGCAATCAGCAGACTACATCAGTAGCACTGATGAGGCTTGCAACTGTTATCGTACGGCTGGTCCGTCTGAGAGCTCAGACAAAGTGCTAGCACCGAGATAAAACAACATAGAGGAAGAGGATCTCCTGAAGATTCAGCAAATCCACCAATAGGGAGGCCGGAGTCCTGGCGGGTCAGGGGTTAAAGTTCAAAGACGTGGGAATGCGGTGTATGGATTTTAAAGGAGCTTCTCTTTGCGTATGTGTAAAATAAAAAATCAACAGGAAGCTTGAGGTGACGAATCAAGCAATACTTTTAAAGCCGTGGCTGCAGACTTTTACGCTGTCTTTAGTCTGTCTCGGGAGTGGATCTTTATTCACTATATATAGGCAATGTTCCAGGGGATCAAACTGGCTGCAGACAACTGCTGGCTGACAGATCTAAAAAATTCTATTTTCCCATGATACATTGGGGTTTTTATCCTCTCAAATACGGCCATAGTCTTTGTTCTACTTGTAGAGAACAGGCTACTTTGACAGAGTTAATAGAGTTTATCGCAACTGATCAAAGGGACCACATTGAGTCGTGAATAATAATGTGAAGTTAAACATTTAACGGGATTCCTTTCCTTCTGACTTACAGTCGACAGTGTTCAAAAGTTCAGAGCAATTGGTGTTAACAAACAGTCTCTGCCCTCCTATTTTTTCAGATTGATTTTATTAAACACAAATAGACAGGACAGGGGCAGGACAGAGGTTGTTACACAAATGCAAAATGGCTTGTGCTGTTTAACATAATCCACACGTGCGAATGCTCTGGGAACCTTTGAATCTTGGGTTTGAAGGACTAAATATACAGGAAAAAATCAGATTCCTCAGCCACTGTGTATTTATTGATGGTGTTCGGGGATTGCATTGTGGGTAAGTTTTCATACCAAGTATACAACTAAGCATACCACATCTTGAGATGATGATGATAAAGACAATATCATCAGCTCAAACTGCTGTACACATCACAGGCCTTGTGAGAACACGGAATAAAAAGCCTATGTTTATTAATTTGGTGAATCATTCAAAGATAACCTTGAATAACCACAGACTATAGGATTAGAATCCCAATTTTCCTAGTATAGGCCCTCCACGGAGAAAAAAGGCCCTGAAGTCAACTAGAGATAGGCCTTGATTCAAATCAGCATGAGCAGCCTTATAAAAGGTTTAGCCAACCAGAACATTGTATCGGTATGGATTAAACAATTAAAGGATTCTCTGCTACAGGCTGATTATTTGGACCAGTGCTTCCACAATATCTGTCTTGATCAATGTGTTAGCCAATCGCCAGATACTATACTGACGTTTTATCCAATCGCTACCTACCATACTAGAATAACTAATCCAATACTAATTATCTCTGCTTATCCCTTTTATACCCATACTAATCAGAGCACCGGAGCGCTCCTCTCATGTTCAGATGCATTATACCACGGTCATGGTTTTATTATTAGTCTGCTGCGAGTTTGATTGCAATTAGTGCCTACATGTTTCTGTTGCGGAGGCGAGAGTGGAGCAGCCAGTCTTCTGTGTGTAATTAAATTGGACTCCCGTTCTCCAAGGACGGGCGGACAACAGCCACCGGTGACTCATCATACCCAGGGAGTGAACTTGCCGACTGACCCTCAGCTGGATGAAAAACACACACAAACACATGTACCCAGCTAATTACACACACACACCGAGGTAAGCATTCCCGTGCATGCGGTACATCCCAACGATACTACTGGCAACGAGTGATAATGAGGCCTGTTATCAATTTCTTTGAGCGCTGCCATAAAATGGCGGATCAGTAGCCTTTTAAGGCCACAGCGAAAAGCTAGCAATGACAGTTGTTTTATTTTTGGGTTTTTTCTCCATAAAGAACCAGAGGCAGGGCTATCAGAATGAATAGATTGTGGGGGAGTTTGTTCAGCATATCTATGAGGGGCTGCTAGATCAGATGAGTGGGCAGTGCAGTCATGCATCCTCAGCTTAAAGGAACAATGACCTTGTTCAGGTCCACAGCTTAAAGGAACATGCGCACATTGCTGCAATGCAAATCCAGACATCCAGGCGACTCCTCAACCGCATGAACACAATGTATGGTACAAAGAAACAAAACGTAAAATACACACGCGCACACTTCTTTTGCTACACACCCTAAGGCAGGGATATCCCCTGCGGTGGGGCACGCACACAAACAGAAGACACATACAGAAGAGAGACACACACTACCCAGAGTAGAGGAAGCAAGGGCCTATCACTCTGTTACTGAAGCCCTACACTAGCAGGGACATGAAGCGCGTTGGACACCATGTTTCTGTGTCTCCTTCGGCTCACAAGGCCCCTGCGTCGGGGGCATAATCTCTCAGAACGGAGCATTGAGGCAGAGACTGATGGGTGAACATTTGGTCGCCTTCGCAGTTTGGGGATTAGGGTTCATTTCTGGGACAGGCCTCATTCAATAGAAACGTGATTTCTAAAGACAATGTGGGGTCTTTTTCACAGCCGGGAGTCGGTTGATGCGATACACGGATGTATAATTCAATCGATTATGCTGCTGCTCAGAGCCCAAATAAAGACAGCCCAGGGCCACACTGTGAGGTAGCTATGGTAACTGGATTGAACACTATTCTACTATTTTATAAACTGGGTGGTTTGGATTCTGAATGCTGATTGGCTGATAGATGTGGTATATGAGACTGTATAACTTTTCTAATTGTGTTGGTAACCAGTATATAAGGCATCTCTTGGGGTTTGTGGTATCTTTCCAATATATTTCCAATATACCACAGCTAAGAGCAGTGTCCAGGCACTCCACAATGAACTGTGCCTAAGAACAGCTCTTTGCCATGGTATATTGGCCACATAAAAGTTTTTGGCAACTTTTATAAAACGTCAAACTCTCCCTCAGTGCTCCTCTCAGAGACTGGTGTGGTAACATTAAACTGACATCCATCAGGTTGTTATATAATAGCAACCTTTCGTGTTAGATGAGGGATTTATCTATTCATCTGCTTAGGTATAGACTAAATACACAGAGAAATTTGATAACAATTATAAAACCATTATGTTTATGAAAATATAATAACCACTGCAAACATAAATTTCTCTCTAATCTGTCCAAGACAGTATTCCTTTGTGGAATAGTTGACCTTGCAAAGCCACACTCCCACTGATATGCCCACGATTCAGGAGAAGCTCTTGTTCCGTGTTTTTTTCCCTTCATTTGCAAGACACAGTGGGCCAATGTCAGAGTTGCCTGCCCTCCTGAGTGACACGACAATCAACCGTCTTGACATTAGTCAGGCTGGGATCTGCTGGGTCGCTCCCTCTCTCTGTGTCCATCGCACATGAACCCGCGCAGGCACAAACACACACACACACGCACACACAAGCCTCATTGTATTTTTTTCTCCAGGCAGCACTGGGTTAAATGTGCCTCTGACAGCTAACGTCTGGCACTGGTGAACACTAAGAAAGATCCAGCAGGATTGAAATCAAGAATATGACATCATAATTATAGTGGTCTAGATTCTGGGCTTGCATTGATACACCCTGTCCGCTGTCTCAGTCATATTAGGTTAAGACGGTTTTAATTCAAACATATAAATGCTGAATGAGTGTTGCATCTTGCAAGCTTGGGGCACACAGTACTAATAAATTAGGATTTGATCTCAGTCCAGACCAGCTTAATCAGGTGCGATTTAATTCTGTTCTTGTGTGTTTATGTGTTATGTTGTGATTGTCCTCATTGTTTTTGCCGGACAGCTTGCTTTCTGTGTGTTTGTGCAGCGATGCGTAAATATCACCCATTCATATGGAGAGTAGTGAAGCTCAGGACTAAATTATTGTTGTGGTAGTTTTATCATTCAGCACTTGTTAAAACCAAACTAAATGTTTTTCAGAGGTTTTAAACACAGGAGAGTGTGACTAAACACTAGACATACTATGTTTGATAGTTGATGTGATATTGTTTCTAATATAAATATTACCTTAATCAGATGCCATAAAGTCAATCTTCCAAAACCTCTTTAACTTTTAACTTTAAAAAACATCTTTGATATTTTCATCAGGAAAAATGAGGTTCTATTTTTAAGCAGTAACTTTAAGTACAGGGTATTTAAAACGGATGACAAAAATTAGCACACAAATGGTCAAAATATGGTAACGTTAGATTTCCTTTGATGTCAGCAGTTGGTTGAATAACCGAGCAGAACTTCACATCTGTTAAATAAATGTCTAGTCTCATGAAAACAAGTCAACCCCAATGCTTTTCCACTTGAATCAAACCAAATCTATTATCACTGAAAGTATTACAGATTAAGACTTTCCAAATGCCCTTAAATCCTTTTTTGTAAATACAAATAATTGCAATCAATTATTTTTTCAACAGTGCTAATGATACTGTTTTGCACCCTATTTTTTATTTTGTTATTGGTGATACGAACATAGCTCGGGGCTAGGTAGCCTTCAGGTTAGAGGGTTAACCCAGGGACCAAAAGGTTGCTGTTTGAATCCCAGACTGTTAGGCCAATAACCAAAGAGTCATCTATTTGAATCTGAGAGCGAACACAGTGAACAATCTGTGGTTCTACCCTTGAGCAAGGTACTTAGTCCCAGTTTTTTTAGGGTTGCTCGAGAATGGGGACTCTGGCCATGACCTCACCCTCTGGGTGGGTCTCAGGAAGAGCGGTGTGTGCACAAAACACATTTCTGTTACATCCACCAAATGCTAATTAAATACATAATAAGCATGTGTAAGACCATAAATGGTGCCTGTATAGTGTTTTGCACAGAGTCATGAGAAAAACACTCTTGACAATTAAATCCTTCAGTCTTGAAATCACTGCGAAACTCAAGAAGGTTTAGCTAGCACAGGACTGTGCTGACATTTCACCTAAACCTTAACATGTCTCCGCAGATGCCTGGGCAGTTTGTCACTGTTTCTCCACAGTCATCCAATGGAAATGTCAGGTGAGCTTCACAGGCCATTCAAACTGGAGTCCATCCCTCCTGGAGCTCTTCTTCTACCTGTTTCAACAGCATTCGGCAATCACCAAAACCTGAGGTGCAGTCTACGTTTCCACGCCAACAGAGACCGCACAGCATGTATAATTGAGTCGACTGCGGCACCCAGTGTGTGTGGGGAGCCGTTCATTACCTCTGGGGCTGAGTGGAGAACACGACGGCAATAACATTCATTACATACAGCCATGTTCTGATAAGGCAGCTCCTGATGCAACGCTTGGGCCAGGAAGCGTAGGCTGACTTGACTTTTCTCCCCTCCTATTAAAGCGGCCTGTGTGATTAAGTGACTTGCAGACTGTGCAAAAGTATATAGCTAATATGAGCAGTGGAGACTCATTCTGGTTTTAGGTTAGATGCTATGCAAATGAATAATGCACTGTGAGTACTGGCCCAGACAAAAGCCAAACAAATGTGTTTGATGACTGTACCATTCGACCTTGGTATTTGTACGGTCCCCAGTTTACAGTTACAATGATCGTTCACTTTATCTTGCGGGTTCCCCTCTCGCCTCCTCGCTGAAAGAACCAGAGCTCTGCTTTTGTCATTATTCCACGTTTTGCCAACAGTGAAGCAGAGTAGCTGAGCATTAGATTAAACCAGCATTTAATTTAACCCCTCATCCCTATTCCTGACGGAACATGTAATAATGTTCTGTGCAGCAGAATCACAAGGCTCAGTCTTTGGTTGCAGGCCATTCTTGTTTAGGGACCGCACTGCTATTGTTCCCCTACCACACTGCCCTCCTACACTCCCCAGTCGCTCTACAAGCCTGACCCCAGCTCTGTTGTCTGTTCTTGTCAATTGGTGTCATTGTCAAGCCAGCAAAACATTACAGCTCTATTTGACAATGAATCGGCGCAATAGCACACGCTGGCAACTCGGACAAACACGTAGGCTACTGTGCTACTAGACAGCGGATATAGAGAGAACAGTGTGTCAGGGGGTTATTGATCCAAGCGCAGCAAAGCTAAGAGTTAGGTTCTGCAAACCAAATTAAAACGCTTTGTCTTGGGTCACACTGTCGGGTCAGGACACTTTTCCCGGCTGCCTGGCTGGATAGACTGAACTGAGAAAGCAGGGGGAATCACACTGTTGGGATAAATGACGGACTGACTGACTGACTGACTGCAAGGACACATGACTCCCTTGAATAACCTCCAAGTAAAACAAAGAGGAATTCCAGGGGGCGCATGCGGCCAGCAGTGAGAGAGACCGCTCACTCTATTTACAGGAGTTGGGGCCGTATGTATAAAAGGACCGTTCTGTGCCGTCAAAATGGCCAACCGAACTCGTGGCGTATTCCACCCCCTGCCAAGTCACACGCAAGCACTCTAGAACGGGCACAGGCACGCACTCACATGCTTTCTCTCTCACCCTCCCTCTATTTCTGTCTCTCTCTTCTTCTCTCGAGGACCCGATGCTTATCATCAGCCGGCTATGGCAGGAGAATGGAAACGAAGCAACGGTTTTTGTTTAGATTCCTGTTGTGTAGATGGAAGCGAGATCTCAGCCAAACAATTAGACAGGGCTTGTTAGGAGCCTTTTGTGGTCACACACTGGCTGAGCCACAAATGGCACCCTATTCTTTATTTAGTGCCCTCCTTATTCTTTATTCCAGTGCCTAAAATAGGTGACAGGGTGCCAGGTGGGATGCCCGTGGCTAAAGGGGCAATAAAACAGCTTTAAACAAACTCGCTATTCCCATAAGTCTTATAGACAGACGGAAATTCCAATAATGTGGAAATTATGTGTCTAGATGTGATCTATATCTCGGAATGCAGTATGTTTTCTTCTGGTGTTGGGAGGAAGAAAGCAGACACTGGCTAGGGCCAAAGGAGGTTTCACAGCAATAACCGTGTTTCTACTATGGTACAGACAAGACAAGACAGTCCTCTATTTAGGCAATATTGCTGCTTTTCTTGGTGAACCACTCCTAGGGTGTTGGCGTCTTAAACGGCAACCTACTCCCTATGTAGCGTACTACTTTTGACCAGGGCCCATGGGGTTTTGGTCCGACATAGTGCACTAGATAATTGTGAGTCATTCCAGACGCAGCCATCCTCTTTCTGTACATGTTCTGCTTTGACAACCGCTCTGAAAGTAGCATCCAAAGATGACATGAATGGTGAATCATTCCCAGGTTGCAGAAATACCTTGAACCGTTCTGTGTGTGTTGGTACAGACATGCATGAATCCTATTGCACATGCCGTAAAATGGCGTACTTGCACAGAGCTGTTATGTTAAAACATGGACTTTTTTTTTTATTGAGAGCACAGAGGACCGCTACAATGAATCACTCAACAACAGTTAAGGGTGGTCAATACATCATGCGAGGTATCACAAAGACCAGCGCGAGGAGGTTTGGTGTTCACAATGTTGTAATCGGGTCAGTAGGAAATGTTTGTTTGAGTATGGTGTTATTGCAATGCACTCTAATCTGTGGTTGTACCTCTGTCGTGTGCCGTACATTGTAATCTACTGTACATACAGGTATATTAATGCAGGATATTCTTACATTATAAAGATAATAAAGACAGTGGTATGCTGTAGGGTATGATATTGCTCTAGAGGGGTTACCAAACACTGAGCAGCATCGACTCACTGTGTCCAATCCAAATTTTAATGCAAAAAGAATTTAAGTGAGAAAAGTATTCACATCTTAAAGTCATTTGAAGGATTATAGTGCCATCTAGTGTTCAAACTGTTTACCATCCCTGTCATTCTTATATCATGATATTCCTTTATACATTTATGCCATCTGTACTTCACTAATAATAAATGTAATGACAACAAATTAATATATAATATAGCGCTTTTATTTAGAGTTCTGGTGGTGGTAGGTCTTGATTTGGCCACGGTTTTCCACAGCTGATAGTAGTGGGCCCACTAGCAAGGGCATCTAAAGGATTCTCCCTAGGAGAAAATTATTATCCCAAAATGTCAGGGTTTTCCAGAAAAGCAAGTGCAAAAAATTTAGAAATCAGGAAGGAATAAGCAGAAAAACAGAGACCTATGGGAAATTGAGATAATAGGCTGAGTTGACAGTTTCTAAAATGATAAAGACATTGTAAACATTGTAGCTACTACGCCTTTTACTCTATCAACAGCTCCAGACAGGCTTTGGCCTTGGGTGTGTATAGCTACCAATCAACTTAGGTTAAGCTTAAGGTTAGCTTAGCTGGTTTGCACACGGTTCACTTTTTTACCCAAGGTACAAGAGAATATCACTGTCCCCACCACAATGCATAAGCAACACATTAGCAGGGAAACACCTGTTCAACAACCTATTATGCTAAACATACATTTGGCTTTATGAAGGCTAACCCTAGCTGCTGTGTTTTGCACAACAGGAGCCAGGGCCTGGCTGTTTCTTTTAGCTCTTGTCCAACACTGGTCCCATTCCTAGAAATATTATAAGTTCAAGAAACCATTCTGAATAACTCAACCTTAAAGTGAATGTGATTTTATCTTAATCCTATTAAAATTTCCCAGAAAAAAAATATGCCTGGAGTCGGCAATAATGAAGTGACAGACAGGTCATGGCAGTGACTAGTAACAGAAAGATTGCATTAATACAGCTCTGAAGTGTGCTGACCACTCTGTCTGCTATGCAATGTACAGGGTTGGGTAGGTTACTTTTTAAATGTAATCCGTTACAGTTACACGTTACCTGTCCACATTTGTAGTCAGTAACTTAGTTTTTGATTACTCAAACTCAGTAACGTAATCTGATTACTCTGAATTACTTTTAGATTACTTTCATATTAAGAGGCATTGGAAAACAAATAGGAATAGCCTATAACCAACTGAACACCTTTTGCGGGATCAATCAATGTTTACATAGCTGGCCAAAAACGGAATTCGCATTTTACCTTATGGGTTGTGTGGGCTACAGTGCCTTTGGAAATGGGTTTCTAAACCATTGCTTTTTACTTTAATATGATTGGGCTACATCTCTACATTACACGCTTAAGGTCTGTCAGATATTCATTCATTCCAATTAATCCAATAAACCTCGATCTTCCAGAATCTGACTTTTTATCTGAACATAACCCAAAATGTAATGATGCTTAAACCTGTTCTGTTATTTGTGTTTTATTCATGTTTTTAATTGCTTCAAAACATTGTTGAAAAATAAATGGCAATTACTCAAAAAGGGTATTGACATTGTTGTATATAAAAATTAAGATATCCGTAGCTTTTCGCGCATAAACTAAATCTGCCGTAGTCTGATGATTTTATCCACAACCAACATTGTCAAAATGCTGCAGACACCCCCGGCACGGGAATGCACGTTTGCAATCGTGAACACCCGCACAGAAATAGGATTGACCCGGAACGTAACCTGCGATTATTATGGCCACCAGTGATGGATTTTCCAAACGCAAATGAAAAAAATAAACTGTGATTATAAACCTGCAGCCAATGATAACCAATGAACACAATTTTCAGAGATGCAAAGCAAGCAGAATCACATGGCCTACCTGTATGGACGGAGTTGATGTGGCCGCATCAAATGCAAATAATCATCCTTTGGCAGAGTGTTTCCCAACACACATTTTCTCCTCAAATGTCGTGGTAAATTCAATATAATGTTTTATCTTGAAGGCAGCGCATGTTACAGCTATCTAACAAATAGTTGCCTAATCTATTAAACAATTCCTGTAAAACCGGAGAAATTTGAACTAGCGCTTCCTCCTTCACTGAACTGGTTATGCGCGTCCACTTTTGCGCTTGATGATCACACACACAGCTGAGGCGCGCAAAAATCATATTTTGGTTCAAATAACGATGTTTTTATAACATTAAATAATGAAATCAAACAGACAACTTGTCATAATTATTTCGCGCACCTATTATTTTTCAATTGAAGTAATCCAAAAGTAATCATACATTTTTTCAAAAGTATCTGTAAACCGATTACAATATTTTGTTGGTAACGTAACGTAACGGATTACAGTTACTGTTTTTTTGTTACTTGTAATCCGTTACTCCCCAACTCTGGCAATGTATCAGTAAACTGCCAATGGCGAGGACTATATCTCATTAGCTGTTAAGGCAATTTTACAGCAGGTGAAAAAATGAAGCGTCTAGATTTACGAATCAATTGTAGAGTCCCTCGTCACTTCCTCCATCAACATCTGGTTTTGGTCTGCATCGACCTGCTGAGGAGGTAAACTGCAATGTATTGTACAGTCTACAGAAAGTGTCACTGGCTTCCACCTATCTTCTATAGGTCTTTCATAACTCAGCATAAGTGCAGTGCAGAAAAGATAATCACCCACTACTCCTGCAGTATCCTGGTCACCCAAATTTTTTCAATCATGACAAAAATAATATATCTGGAACTGTTTCTTTCACTATGCTGAGGTCCTCAGCAAGGCTTAGAGACTAATTAGGCTATGGTCATCACATTAAGCCACCTCCAAACTGTTACCCAAACATCTGTTCAATACACTCAAAACTGTGCTCATCTCCCTACATCAAGATATGTAGGGAGATGAACACAATACTTTCTACCACTCGAAGTATGAATTAACTTGGTTGTTCTGACAGTCTGATATGCACTGCTCAAACACATACTCTGATGGTCAACTAGGTGCAATGAATACATCTGAAACACTAGGGTGTAATGTGTGTTAATGTAAAGCCTCAAGAAATATGTTTATGTGTACATAGTGTGTATGTGTTAGTTTTGCCTGGCTCTCCTGCGCTGGGAAGAAAAGTATGTATGCTGCAGGGTGGGGTCCTGAATAATATGACGTATGACTTATCACCTGGCTCATTCTCAAAGGTTATATGAGAAGGGGTAGCAGAACGTAAGACAAATCCTGGTATTTTCTGTTTTTGTTATCTACACACTGTAAAAGTGCCTGGAAAAATCTTTTCCAGGCACTTTCGCAGTTCGCGAATTAACTAGATTCCTCAACAATCATTGAGACCCTTATAAAAAGGCTCCAAATCTACAATTAGAAGGGTTGGGAGAGAAAAAAGCAAATGTAAATCTCTGGACTTGCTAACCGGCATTGGCGCTTACATTATCGTCATTTAGCAGATGCTCTTATCCAGAACGAATAACAATAAGTATTAGATTGGAACCGGGGCTATGGTCAGATGACATGACAACTGAGTTGATATGGATCTTGTTAAAACCTGGTTGCCACTGCCAAAAGGATGACACTCGCCCACAAGCGGATCTTCCATAGGAGGTTTAATCTTGACTGCAAAGAGATTTATTGCATCCTTTTTGATCTGAATACTTTGTTTATGAAAAGTGGATTTTTTTGTTCATCTTTATCAAGGGCACCAATAATTTTGAACATGATTGCAGCTGAATATTGCTATGTAGCTGAACATCAGACCTCTTAACAAACATCCTATGGATCCCTGTAACAAACCTTTACCTTATATCCATAGTAACCAGAGCTGTCATTCCAACTGTGTTGTCCTTTGACATTAACAGAACTGCTACACAACATTCCTGCCACACCTACACCAACACCCATAAGCCATAGATACTGACGGTGTTTTTTGCCGTGCAATATTATATCTTTGTGGTTGCAATTGTCTGCAAACAAAACACACCCTCCTGCTCTTTCCATGGGAAATTTTCCTGATCATTCAATAACTAATACACAACCACACACTTCATTATCCAATGTTGAAAATTGTGACGTCTTTGTAGGGTTATTCTCGAAATGTGGAGGTAAAAAATGTCCCTTGACATATAAAAACACTTGTATTAAAAAAAGATTCCCAGTCTTCTGTAACTCAATAAGAGAACATACATAGGTCCACTATACTGCAAACCATTTATTTGTATGGGTTGTAGAATATATTGGGGACTAGCTAATTGACACTGCTGAAGTGTACATGTGTGGTTACCTTCATTTGTCTTGCTACTCCTCATTGTAATAAAAATGGTGCAAAATAATAATTAGATTATAAATTATATTATACACTGCTCAAAGAAATTAACGTAACACGTAATCATCACAGTATAACACCAAGTTAATTAAACTTCAGGGATATCAATCAGTTAGGAAGCATAAGCGATTGTGAAACAATGTCACCTGTTTTGGTGCAAATGAAAGTGACAACAGATGTACTGGAGAGGCAACAGAAAGACAACCCCCAAAAAGGGAATGGTTTTGCAAGTGGTGGCCACTCTCTTTATCCTTCCTGACTGATTCTTCTATAGTTTCGTGTTTTGCTAGTGTCCTTGTCGCTACTGGTAGCATGAGGCGGTACCTGCAGCCCATTCAGGTTGCACAGTCAGTCCATCTCCTCCAGGATGGCACATCCATATGTGCCATGGCAAGATGGTTTGCTTTGTCTCCCAGTACAGTCTCAAGAGCATGGAGGAGATACCAGGAGACGGACCGTTGCACGAGGACAGCTGGACAGGGCCGTAGAAGGGCATCAACTCAGCAGCAGGACCAGTATCTGCTCCTTTGTGCGAGGAGGAACAGGAGGAGCACTGCCAGAGCCCTACAAAATGACCTCCATCGGGCTACTGGTGTGCATGTTTCTGACCAAACTGTCAGAAACTGACTCCATGAGGGTGTCATGAGGGCCCGATGTCCTCTAGTGGGACCTGTGTTCACAGCCCAGCACCGTGCAGCTCGATTGGCATTTGCCAGAGAACACTAGAATTGGCAGGTCCGCCACTGGCGTCCCGTTCTCTTCACAGATGAGAGCAGGTTCACACAGAGCACGTGATAGATGTGAAAGAGTCTGGAGACGCCGTGGTGAACGTTATGCTGTCTGCAACATCATCCAGCATGACTGGTTTGGCGGTAGATCATTGGTCTGGGGAGGCATATTCTTGGAGGGTCGCACAGACCTCCACATGCTAGCCAATGGTATCCTGAATGCTGTTAGGTACCGGGATGAAATCCTCAGACACATCGTCAGACCTTACGCTGTTGCAGTGGGCCCTGGGTTCCTCCTGGTGCAGGACAATGCCCGGCCTTATGTAGCCACTAGCCAGAGTGTGTAGGCAGTTCCTGGATGACGAAGGCATTGATGCCATTGACGGGCCCTCACGTTCCCCAGACCTGAATCCAATTGAGAACCTCTGGGACGTTATGTATTGTGCATCCGATGCTGCCAAGTAGCGCCACAGACTGTCCAGGAGCTCACTGATGCCCTGATCCAGGTCTGGGAGGAGATCCCCCAGAACACCATCCACCGTCTCATCAGGAGCATGCCCAGACGTTGTCGGGAGTGCATACACGCCTGTGGGGGCCTTACACACTTCTAAGTCACATTATGAGTTGCCGTGATGAAATTCAGGCAAGTGCCTGTGATTTCAATTGTTTACTTTGATTTTCAGTTTGAATCCAGCCCTCATAGTTTTCAGTCACATGATTGCTCTGACAGCCTGACAGGCAAAATATTGTTAAAACATGGCAGCTAAAACTGGGAATTCTATGGAGCTAGAACACAAGTTGATTACATTTTCTACTTTCACAGCCCATGAGTGTTTAGATCACCTCACAAAACATGAAAAACAAAGGTATGCAAACAACTGCAAGTCTTAGGTACTTGTGACCCATATACAGCACCTGCTGTATATGGGTATATATATATACAGCACGTTTAAAACAGCGACATCCCTGCCAAAGCAGAACTTTGGGGATGTGTACAATACTATATACCTTATGGAGAATCCATCCCCTTATGCACACTGCTACCAAAACAAAGGCGTACAAAATGTACAGATAGGTATCTGTACATCTGTACAGGTATCTGTGTCAATAATGAAATTGATTCGGAGGTGAAGGAGAAGAAATTCTTCATTGTCAAAGCGAAGTTGAGTGCTAATTTACCTAAATTATCATTGGTTCTATGGGTGGTCAGTGTTTAACGTAGGGCAGCCTGTATAACACAAAATCTTATGACAAATGTACCGTTAATAATATACATGATTTCCCAATGTCAGGTAAACCATTCCTACTGTTTAAATGATCCACCATTGACAGCCTGGGTTGCTTTGGAGAAGGTTGGATTGGTGTGATTTTCTCCTGTATTAACTTTGTTATTAATTTAGTTAACGATATATGTTTAACGAGAGGTTTAGCTAGCCTAACTAACTTTAGCCAGACCATTGGAGTTGGCTCCATTAGTGCAGATGAAAACAGACCATGTCATTGATTACAATGATTATATGTAAATAAGATCCACCAGAAACAGTCGCAATATAACTGTAAACTGTTTTATTTTAGGCTTACTATAATGTAGATACTAACGGTTTTAACCAGCGAAGTTTTCGTCTATACGGAATAATTCATAATGCGTACTTCGCTTCGCCTGCGAGGATATACGAACTCGGGATCTATAGTTCACAAGTCCGCTTCTCTAACCACTACGCTATTTAACAAGTGCCAGCCAGCCAGCCACTCACTCACTCACTCACTCACAGACATTCGCTCTTCTTGGCCGGCTCCGATTACGCGGTCCAGCAAAAAGACTCGTGAATGACTGACTGGTTCAGTTTTATCGTTCATTTGAACGACTGGCAGCGGATTTCTACCCAACCACGGAATATGCTGTTAGTTTTTCGTTCGCAAAGAAAAATAGATCAAGACAGTAGCATTATAAAGACATGTTTGTAACAGATAACAGGACACATGGTAGGTCTAAAATAATTAATGTAGTAGTTTTTTGATTGTAATGATAAACACAAATGAAATCTTTTTAACGTAGACAAATGAAAGCCTTTGCCTAAGTTAAAAAGACTCGTGAACGACTGACTCGTTCAATTTTTTCGTTCAATTGAACGGTTGTTTCGTTTATTTCAGCGGCTGCCAGTGGAGTTCTACCCCAACCACTAGCCTCTAGTTTACTTAAGACACTTAAAGATTTTGATCTTAAATATATTTCGCTCAACGAGACCGGATGTGTGATTTAAGTGTTGCCTTATTTTTTTGGAACAGTGTATTAATCTAGCATTATCGTTAGAATGGAAATATTTCATTAAAGTAATTTTACGAATATAGATTGTTTTCCTTTATAGATTCTATACCAAAATCCAACGGTAATTCAAGAACGACCCTGTACTTTTCATACAGGGAGAAAAGCTACCTGTAAGTAATGACCAAACTAGGCTTCATTAGCGTTATTTTAGCAGCAGGATATTGTGCTGTCAGCGCTCAGATTTCTTTATCACAATAAAAGGCAAAATTGAAATTTATAAGGCCATGTAGTTAACAATCTAATAAGTAAAATCAAAAGAACAGACAAGAACAACATTGGAACGGACATTAAACATAAAATGACAGACTAGATTGACAGATTAGATTGTTAACTATATTGCCTTATGTATCTCAATGATGGCTTTTATTTTGAAAAAGAAAATCTGAGTTAGCGCTGCTAGTATAATATCCTGCTGCTAGAAGAACGGTAATGAAGCCTGGAATGGCCATCACTACCTGTAAGCTCGGAACGTTGGGTGTGGTCTCCTGTAATAGGAACTAGTGGGTGAAAAAAATCACCGGTTTCCTTGGGAAAACATTGTTAGTCTATAAACGCCCTGACACACAGCCCTCTGACAACTGGAGCTTACCGATGCAGTTTTAACGAAGGTTGAGTATCATATTGATTCACAAGGTACGTCAACAAATTAATTTGGTTGTTTAATTTTGCAGCTGTTTGTATATATTCATGTGTTCATTGCTATACTATTGATTTCAAGGAATGGGCACATTGAAGGTTACTTGCTTTCATGTAGGAAAGCAGAAAAGGACGTTCCTAATACCAGGAAGTACATTTTTAGCCATATTGTTTTCCAAAAGTCTGTCAACTTTCACTACAACTAGGCTACATCTCAATGTCATATCAAAGATCTAAACGAATAACTGCTTCCTCATGTAGTCAGTGTAACTACAAAACAGGACACTAGAGGTTTTACAGAAAATACAGACCAGCCATTCATGTTGTCCCTAACTTTCCATGAGGCTGTTAACATTCCGACAAACTCTCTTTGCAGTAATATACTGCGTGTAGGCACGACAGACATTTTTACGTCTAGTCAAACGATCCTGTTCCTACCTGTTGCCCTGTGTCATTTCTTGTTCAGTTATTTTCTTCATGCTTTTCTTTTATTGCAATTCCTCAGTTTTAACATGTCTCTGTCATTTTGATCGACGAGTTGCAGGCAGTGACATAGCCTGTTACAAATGTAAATAGAGCTAAAATGGGGAATCTTCTTTTTCCTAATTATGATCATTATAATTGTTAGTTAAGCTACACAGTACGAGTCCAGGAACTATGCAAATGTTCCAATGTATCCTTACATGAATACCTTGACTAGTCTACTTTTGAAACTGTTAATGTGTGCTGGTCTAGATGTATTATTTGTTATATTTTAATGGGCTATTAATCTGTACCAGTCTCTAGAGCTTACATTCCATTCCCTGTACTCCAAGTCATCTGGCAAAGGCACAAGGAATGGCAAAGATTGAAATGTTAGCTAATAGAGACCAGTACTCAGGCTAAGCTACTGTGGCTTTGTCTGATGAAATGAACACCCCACGTCCACAAATGTCAAATCTCAATGTAGGTCTGTTTTGATGGATGTGACAGAAATTCTAAATGGGTGGGGTGAGGGTAGTTTGGTCAAGGGTTGCGAAATTCCTGTAACCTTCTAAAAATTCTGTGTTTTGGAAGATTCACAGATTTTGTTTATTCCTTCGTAATTTCAGAAATCATTCATCCAGTTCTGAAGAATAAAAATATTGCTTAAAATTTGCAGCATTTGTTTTGGTTGGTCAATATGCAGACCAGAGTCCCTTCTTGTTTGTCCCGCCTGCCCATAAATCAATTGCTGTCGAGTTTTTTGCCTTTAGGGTGGCCTGCCGCTTCCCTGGGCTTGACTAGTTCATTAATCTGGTCCGGATGCATGTTGTGTTTGTTTTTTGAATTCAGGTGAGTAACATTTTTGTTTTGACTGGTCTGCCTCCCTCAGTTAGTCGACCTGTACTGGCAGATGGGCCAAGTCAGCGTTTTTCCTCCCGAATGTCCAATTTTGGATTAAGGCCTCACTTCATTGCAGCGTCTCCTGGCCCACTCAGAGTCAAAATCAAGTCATGCCTTCCATTTAGTCTCTGCATCATTCTGTTATTGTGAAACTATCTTGTAGGCCCTAATACCACTGCTATAGTTTATAATAAACTGTCGTTGTAAATAAATTACAAAACATACATTTATTCTAATCAAAATTTCTTAATCTTTTTCAGATAAAATGGATGTAAGTAATAATATTCTTAATAATCTATCATATTATTTTAGTGCAAGGACTATCCATGCATCTAAAATAAATGAGAAATTTAGATGCATTCAGTGTGTACACAGGAGCACCATGTCTCTCTCATCCCCATGATCTTTCTCCTGTAGCTTGCTGATGCTCTGGGTGGACCAGAATTGCCAAGCCAGAACAACCCACAGAGTGGGCCACCTAACCAGCCAACATGGCCAGGACAGCCGGGTGCTCCACCTGCTTGGCCTGGACAACATCCAAATCCTTCTCAACCAATGTGGCCAGGACAACCAGGAGTTGGTCAGCCTGGTCAGCCCACATGGCCTGGACAACCAGCAAACCCTTCCCAACCAGTGTGGCCTGGACAACCAGCAGTTGGTCAGCCTGGTCAGCCAACATGGCCTGGACAACCAGCAAACCCTTCCCAGCCAATGTGGCCTGGACAACCAGGAGTAGGTCAACCCGGCCAGCCAACATGGCCTGGTCAACCCGGCCAGCCAACATGGCCTGGTCAACCCGGCCAGCCAACATGGCCTGGTCAACCCGGCCAGCCAACATGGCCTGGACAACCCAGCCAACCCACTGCACCTGGATGGCCAAGCCCAAATCCTGGTCTTGGACCTGGCCCAGGCCTTGCCCCACCAACTGCTCCACAACAAATACCACTGGTTAGAGACTACCATGAGCATGTTTCTATGTATGGCTCATAATTGTGTTTGTGGCAGATCAATACTTCTACGCTGATATTGCTTTAAGACTATCATAATAAAACTTAACTGTTTTTGTTGCAGTTTTTATTAACTATTTTCATCAAACTCATTTTTATTTCCCCAACAGAGTGTCCCATATAAACAGCACCTGCCTAGGGGCTGCTACAACATGATGGTCATCACCATTCACGGAACGGTTAACCTGAATGCCAAAAAGTCAGTTTTCACTGCAAAATATTGTTTACGGGGTTTGTGGTAAATTGTGAAGATCTACTGTTACGAATAATGTCTAGCATGATAATGTGTTGGATTGATAACACTAACAGATCTGTGACCAGGCTAGTTCTTCGAGTCTGAAACTAATGACTAATCACTAATGACTAATCAAAGACAGGTTGGCTGTTTGTTCTTCAGAATTTGTGATCCATAAGTATCTACTCCAGGATTTACACTGAAAACAAAACAACTGTCACTAGGACGGCCCTCTGAATGTCTGGAGGTTGTATAATGGTCCACTGGTCTTTAGAATGACCCCTGCTTGGTGGGTAAACAAAGACTAATGGATGTTTAACCAGAGGATTTAAGCATAATTACAGCTGTGGGTAGTTGAAAAAACACCTAGGCTGCTGTTAAATTGAAATCAATGGGGGCCATCTTTGACAGAGGTATGTAGACCGTAATCCCAAAAGAGTGTGTCATTATTGATTACATTTTCACTCATGTAAGGACAATGGATGAGTAAATAACAAAATACCTGTGACGTTCAGTACAATGCAAATTATAAGAACCACTAACCCACGTACAGTAAATATGGCCACAATCTCAAAGACCCCCATGGAAACCTCTTTGGGCTTATGAGGGCTCGAACAACACTAGTTCCTCACAAAACATGCTTCTGTTGTCTGACTTGAGTCCAAACTACCAATTAAGTGCAGTATTGATGCAAACATCACAAAATCTTAGATTTACCAGAATGTTATTAACCTGTGCCCCGATCTGTTTGTGCTAACACCATTGCTCATTCTCATGCCAAACAAATTATTTAGTATGAAAATGACTGGCAAGGAGGTGGCATGATGGGACAAACAGACTGGCACTTGAGCTGTCATGTTATTTGCGTCAGTAACAAACATTTATTATCTTCCTCTAGGATCACATTGAACTTGTCCAAAGGAAATGACATTGCCATACATGTCAACCCCCGCTTCGATGAAATGGGCAAGAAAACGATTGTGTGCAACAGTATGATAGGAGGTCACTGGGGCAAAGAGGAGAGACACAACACCCACTTCCCCTTTATTCAGGGCAAGCCTTTTGAGGTGAGTAATATATCTCCCTGTTTACATATTGTCAGCCAATGAGGGATTTGAAAGCACAATGGCTTTCAAGATCTTATTCTCACTGTCTATATTTTGCATAATAAATTTGTAGTCCTGTGTTTTTACAGATGAAGATTATGTGCACTAACAGTGAGTTTAAGGTGGCAGTGAACAACATTCACATCATGGATTTCAAACATCGCATTCGTGACCTCGCATCGATCAACATACTGGACATCTACAGTGATATCACCCTAACATCTGTGGATGTCATCTCTATCTAATATCTAACTGTTGGTTCCAGTCATAGAAATAGGCTTGACCATTCTAGTCATTATATCAGGTTATATGAATGAGTCCCGCAACCTAGATATTAAACAGAAACATACAGTAGCTTGGTTCCTCTGCTTTTATCTATGACTATCAAATTCTGTACTTCTACTAGACCAGACCAATCAATTCTTTGTGTGGAAATGTATGAAATTATTACAATCTTCAAATAAAGGAGTTTCCCAACATTTTGAAGTGACTAATTAACTTTGTGGTGATTTTTTTTTCAAGTAATATGTTTCACAATCCTGTTCCTGGGGACCCCAAGGGGTGCACGTTTTTGTTTTTGCCTGAGCACTCACCCACTTGATTGACTAATCAACCTATCATCAAGTCTTTAATTTGAATCAGGTGTGTGAGTGCTAGGGCAAAAAGAAAAAACATGCACCCCTTGGGGTCTTCAGGACCAGGAAACATAGGCTTAATAAGTACATCAGAAAATAAACAACATAATTTTTACATATTCACCCATAGGGGAACGTTTTTTTCTTCCAGTATGGGCTTTGGGTGCTTGTGTAATCTTTTCCACTAGGTGGTAGAGTTAAGACTTGCAAATGTCTAAGAACCACAAGAAAACGACTGATGCCATTGTGTACTGTAGCCTAGATATTAAAAAAAAATGTTGAGAAGTTTTGTCAAACAGAGTTCGTATTGGCAAAATTCTGGTAGGTGCCTCCCTATTTAGCTGTTTTATGAAACAGGGAGAGTCTTAACGTTTTGTCAAATAGTTTCTAATGTACAAATTCAGGTACAACAACTAAATAATTTTTGTTTTTGCAGAATGAAAACGCCTCTATTACTTGGATAGAGAAGGGAAAACAAATAGTGGCCTGTCTACATGTAAATACAACAGTAGCAGCTAAACTTTAAAACAAGTTCGTCAGATACCGCGTAAAGGTAGATTTAGACAACTAAGAAACCACAGTTAACATGTGATGATGCTTCACAGTGGGCACGCCTTTACTGAGGTCCAGAAAACATCCTCACCACCTGTGGCCACGACCAGTGTTGCCAGATGGGGTATTTTCTAGATCAATTGGGCTATTTTTAATGAACGTGTGCGGGCAAAAATGGGTTTGGGTGGGTCGATTTACAGGTAGGGTTGTATATAAAAAATCGTGTTTGGCCGTCAGACCAACAGTTAAATGGGCAAAGCTTAAACCTACTCTGATTGCCATTCACGGTTTGAAGTAACATTTGTGTGTGACTCGTGACTATTAATATAGTCGTCTATGTCATTCATAACGTAAACCATGTGTCAAGGTATTGCTTGAAATCAGGCCTGGCTGCCCTGATTATTATTTCCGTACGTACCCCACTTATTCCCACGCGTATGAAAACGGGTATCAGGTGGTGTATTTTCGTAACAGCTAAATAGCATTGAACTGCGATTCACTGCTATTTAACATTGGTTTAGGGCCCCTGTTTACCACACTCTACAAGCGCCTATCGAACCCATGCGCAAATATGGTTTGTAGTTTTATTACATATAACATTTTTTATTTTAAATGTTATAAGCTGCAGACTGGCCCATGTTTACACGACTGGTTGTGCAGGCACGGCGCTACACCGAGGCTAGGTGGGGCTATAGCCACGTCACAAATCTGCGTAGCCCCAGTTAAGCCCTCCAGCGTTTTAGTATCTTTTTAATTGTTAAATAAAGAAATATGTGAAGGTTACTAACCAGCCATTCTGTTAACACCCTCACGTATTGGTCAAGCTCCCCGTCAGCACCGGGAGAGAAACAGCCAGGCGCAGTGCCTGTGATTGTGTAACCGTTGTGGCAGTTTTTGTGGCCGACTACCAAGTATGCATTGCAAGTGAATCCCCATAGTGCACTTCTTTTATATATGGGCCCCGATGAAAACAAGTGCAACAAAAAGTTGATAGGATGTACCTTTCAACATAACTAAAGATTAATTTGGTCAGGTCACTTGATACATTTTTCATGATGGAAACCAACTAGCCTACCGACCGAGTCTCATGGAAACGTAAGGCATAAAATATACATACATTATTCAAAAACGGTTCGATGCCCACAAATAAACTGCTGTGAACTTCATTAAGGTTAACATGTTCTATTATTTTCAATCTCTTTTGCAGCTGCTTTATGGCTTGTAGGAATTCAGAACTCTTGAATGTATGCGCAGTGTCACAAAGCCTACTTTGGGTGTCCAGTGGGCACTGGTTTACCTTGCCTAAGCCTATTTGTTATAGTTTCATTGTCTGTGTTTCATGTTTTATATTCAGGCTACCTAAATGAGTGTCATTGTCAATATTAATTCTAATTGTTTTTCAGCAAGATTATATTTCAAATGTCAGCGCATGAAACTCAAAAGTGGTCCATGGAAAATTACTGTATGTTTAACGGAAAAATATGTTAGCTGTCTGTAATTTGCGTATTTATGCATATGTTCTTGGCTCATTTTTTGCGCGCGCATGGTAGTTTTGCGGACGCATTTGCACGTCAGAACGCAGAGCGCTATATCAAGCAGAGGGACGTCGCTCGCGAGTAGCTTTGCAAAAACTTGCTAGTGCAGTGTGGACAGGTTAGAAATCAGGGGAGCTCGATTTGACTCCCATAAATTACAGTTATTAATAACGCGTTAAATATACAGTCATCATTTCTTGTAAAATGACTCAGATGAACAGCGAAGACGGCGTTGCTTCCCCCCACAAGTGCTCCTAGCAAGGGGATTGGAGACCTCTTTTCGAGTTTCCGCAGCAGCAGGTCAGCTTGAACCTTTCGCCTTTGCTTTGCTGTCGTTTTCCTGTATCTGTGTATAGCTAAATTAGGTAGGTAGCTAACCAGCTATATAAATGAAATGTCCACATTTTAACTAATAATATTGATTAACTCAGTTGACATGCTACCAGTCCAGCGCGCACACTACTGTACAGTACTGGAGTTTAAAGACCTCGTCAAGTTGACTTGTTAAGCCAGAACTTGTGTAGTTAGCTAGTAGCCATACACCAAATGCTAACGTTAGCAAACTCGCTAGCTAACTTGCTAGAAAGTCAAGGTGGGTGTAGATTAACGCGATTCCTTTTTTTTCTTTTAGACTGTTCTGCGTGTCATTTAAATCTGATAATGTAATTGATTGGGCAGATATTTTGTAACACCGTTAACAAACGTAAAAATTACTTATTTGTATGGAATGTGTGAGGTTATTATACACCACCTAATATGAACAGCACTCAACGTTGCTAACTAACTGCAACACTGATGTTGCGTTCCTGGCTATACATGTTATCATGGATGCAAAAGGCCTATAGAAGTCGAGCAAACTTTCAATGCTGTGGTCAGAATGGCTGTAATTCAACGAATTGATGTATAGTTATTGATTAACTAGTTGTGTAACAATGGCGTTGCCACTGCTGCTACCTTGTCTTTTTAAAATACGTTTACCTTGTACTGTAAATTGGTCGTTGGCAAACGTAAGCGTTGAAAATATAAAGGCTGTCTTATTGATAGGCGCCGGACATTGCTTTTGACAGTTGTTTAGCTTAGCGTAAGATTTACATTCCTAGTTTATTAACAAGGGTAGTCAATGATTAAATCCCCGAATCTGCTTTGAGGTAGATTCTTTAGTTATGACCTTTCTTTGGATGAATTATAAGGTAGGTACATGGATTTGGAAAGACAGGTGAAGGAAAGATCATTGATGAGATGAGACTAATGGGACTTGGAGACTGCAGTCTTTTTCCTTGGACACACAATTCTAGAAAGTGCTGTGCTGGTTGCATTCAACACAATTATCTGTGTTACCAGACAATTTTAAGGTAGGCCTTTTTATTTTGTAACTTCCCATTAGATTATGGCTTAAAACAGCAGTTTTTTGAGGAAGTTAACAGCTGCTTGGTGTGATGCGCTAAAGGTTGTTGCACACAACATAATTGTACTTTTGTTTGTCTTGCAAATAAGCTTTTAGCCCAGACTTTGTACTTAGGCCTGGCCTGTGATTAACAAGTCGATTGTCTTTGGGAGGAATGGATTCAAAGGGTCTGTTTTTGGGCCAGATGGGACGTTCCAAGTGTTAGATCAACGCTTTTCCTTTTGTCCAGTACCCCAAATCGTTGGATGATGAATGTCGTTAAGCTGTTTGGCCTCTTGAAGAATGTCAAGCCCTGAGTTGTGACACTGTTATAGTTAATATTTGCCAAAGTCACACTTCTGTTTACCAGCATTTTTCTTCCTACCTATACATCATGGTCTAGTCAAATAAACTTGTTCTCTTAAGTGTTTCTAATCCATGTCAGGCTGTTCCTAATTTGTCTGTCATGGTTTGATGTACTGGTCTAAGCTAGGTTTTGGAATGTTATGGTATTAAGTGGCTGATGTGATCGTACATTCAGGTTGGTTTTGGCGCTCCTGTACTGAAGCAGATGTTTCAGGATGGATGTTGTCTTAATTGATTTCAATATTAAACCTTTTTTCTGTAATACTTCCTAACTGCTGCTATACCTTTTGGACAAGACCGCAACTGTACCAAAATTGTCAGAAAGTGACAGAATATGTTCTGTGGTCAGAGGTGACTGGGACAGGCAAATCGGCATCCATAATATTTTTGTTAGTGATGGTTTTGTAAATAATGTACTACTTCCTTTATCAGATCATGTTGCAACTTCCCTAACCAAGGTATTATATGGTCTATAATTGTTTTTTCCATTTTGTCTGTATCGTCGTTAGCATGATGTCTTGCATCCATAACACTTGTGGATATGATGTATATTGAGGTATCATAGCTTTGATTCAGAAATGTGTACCCTTGTAACAGAGTTAAGAGTATTCAGTAAGCTCACTCCACAGCCAGCTTAAATTGTCAAGGATGGGGACAATCTTTTGAGTAATTAAACCCGTTGGTACGAGGTCAAGGCAGACAATGATGTGCATTTGCGCAGTGAAGACTGTGTACATTGATGTGAGTTTGAGTAGCATTTTTTGTGTTATTTCTCTACTTTGCATTCTTTAAAGGCAATTGTGGATATTTTGTAAAAATTACATCAGATTTTATATACAGGAGACATCAAAAGCCTCACAACCTTATAGAAAATGCAGCTTATGTTTATGCAGTGGCTGAAATCAAGACAATCATATCAGACCATTTTTTTCACATTATAGCCTAGTACCGAAAACTATTTAAGGGGGAAACTGATAATTTCTCAAACTGTCAATGACTGTGTTGCGCACGTGTGCACACCCCACAACTCGTACTATGTGGAAGTACCTTTTGCTTGAATTACAGCCTTAAGTCTGTTTGGATAGGTCTCTATCAATCTAGTAAATCTGAAATTTGCAATTTTATCCCACCCTTCTTTGCAGAAGAGTTCAAGATCAGTGTTCTGCGATGGGAGCCCCTGTACACAGCCCTCTTGGTTATTCCACAGCTTTTCTATGGCATTGAGGTCTGTTCTCTGACTGTGCTTTCCAGGATGTAGATCTTCCTTTTTGCAAGACATTCCTTGGTTGATAAGGCTGTGTGCGTCAGATTGTTGTTGTGAATGGTGCCGACTAAGGCTGGATTTACACATCGTCCCAAACACCTTTCTAAGCATTGACAATGTACTCATACTTTTTATTCATCCTTAGAAAGGAATGTATGTCTGGTGAACTGGCTTTCAAAATGCCACAGGGTTTCTAAATTTGGGAAATGATAGAGCCCACTTGTTTAAAACATATTTGAATTGAAATAAGTCCTACTCCTGTTTAATTATATATTCATCTAGTCTTTCACTGTATAATGATGTTGAAAGCTTAGACCATGCATTTTTTGTTGTAGCCTATATTTAAAAATAATCAGAAATTAATGATATTGGTTGTTAAAACAATAAGTAGGTCTGTTTAGTAGCATTACAGGGTAAGCTTACTTGTTAAGCCCATGTAGCCCATGCACTTTAAGCCTATTTTACACTTTGGATTGTAATAGAAGAGGTTAAGTCTCTCTACCAATATATCTATTAGGGCTATGATGACATTCATAAAAATCGATAATGTTGAAAAATAGTTTGCAACAAATTCATTTTTCTATTAGTTGTCTCTGTGAAACAGAGCTGAAGAATAAAATAAACTAGCTGTTTTTAAAGCTGCCTGTTATAAGATTTTCTGCAATGTCTTACTTTATTCCTCTTAATGGTAATTCTGGGTGAAATCTGTTGTGCATTTCATAAGTCTTTATTTATATATTATAAGATTGTTGAAGATGAGGAAAAACATAAATTTTAAATGTAATAAATAGAACACTTGCATTTAATCCTAGAATATATTTTTTTTAATCCAATTAATCACGATAATAATGAAATTTTTTTTGGCTCAAGTCAAGTCCTTTTTTTGCTGAAGTCTGGTGTCCTACAGTTTAATTGTTATTAATTT
Source organism: Esox masquinongy (assembly GCA_016801175.1). Classification (NCBI taxonomy): domain Eukaryota; kingdom Metazoa; phylum Chordata; class Actinopteri; order Esociformes; family Esocidae; genus Esox; species Esox masquinongy. The sequence goes on from JACXGI010005695.1 coordinate 43,871, forward strand.
CTGTAATACCTTTTCCATTAGAAGTATATCCAGGCATTGTATAACGGACAATTACAGAAAAATGTGTATTTTGTATCATTTTGTTCTTAAAATGTATATAACGATATCAGATCATTTTCTTATCGGTACATCCCTAGTGAGCATGCCATTCAATACGATGATAGACAGCAAGCAAGAGGTAGAGAAATTAGTGTACTGCAGTCGAAAGGGCAGACTACTACAAAAATCTAGCATCCTAAAAATATTGAGTATATTTTCAAGAAGAGTATCTTGATGTACAGCTGTTCATTTTTCTGTTGAAAGCCCCAGTCCATGGTTTGTGCGCCCACGGGCACCTGAGTGGTGCAGTGGTCCATGGTTTGTGTGCCCACGGGCACCTGAGTGGTGCAGTGGTCCATGGTTTGTGCGCCCACGGGCACCTGAGTGGTGCAGTGGTCCATAGTTTGTGCGCCCACGGGCACCTGAGTGGTGCAGTGGTCCATGGTTTGTGCGCCCTCGGGCACCTGAGTGGTGCAGTGGTCCATGTCACTGTTTCACAGCTGCGATGTTGCTGCCAGGAATTCATATCCTGGTCCCGGCACACCGACAGTGCCCAGGGGATTTGCAAGTTGGCTCAGTGTTGTCCAGGGTTGCACACTTCCATCTTGTCTAAATAATTATGTTTTGCTGTATTGTTTTTTTTGTTGTTTTTACCTCCTTGGGTTTATTTGCTCTCCGGTCCAAGGCAGCTTGACGACTGGACAGCTCTGTGTCAAAAACCTGTTTGTCCTCCCTGTTTGGGCTCGTGTAGTACGAGTCAGACGTGTTCAACACAGATGGTCTTTCCTATGTGGCATGACAAGCTGTTGATTGCCTTGGGGTGGATGAGGCAGGCCTGGCCTGCAAGTACAACAGGTTATGACAAGCTTTTGTCTTTTATAAAGGTGTCTTTTAATCCTGCCCTGTTGTTCTGTTCTCACTGATCTTTCTCTTCTGTATCTGCATTTCTTTACACCCTTCCGCCTGCTCCAGACCCAATAATTAATTGCCAAGAACTTGAGAATAGCTGTTGTGTGGCTAGTTATTAATTTCTTGTCAGTAAGCAGGAAGGGAAAGTGTTGTCTTTTTTAAAATGTTTTTTCATCAATCGAGTTGCATCGCACTCTGTCAAGTACTCTCTGAAGAAGGTATAAAGGCAAAATATCTCTCTCTGTGTTTCAGATGCATACAAAAAAGGATAACCAACTGAATTAAAAAAAAGTTCTTTACGGATCGTTTTTGAGCGTGAACCTTCTGCCCTTTTCAATGTCTTTGGCTGAATTAATTTGTCTTTCCATTTCAGCTGGCTGTTTTCTTCAATGCCCCTAGTGTTCAATGCATGTTTGCCTTGTGCATCCTCTCCTATATGCTTTGTCCCTGAGTACATTCCAGCATCGGCCCTCTTCACTCGGATTCTTTTGCTCAGTGCAGTCGGCCAAAAACGTGCCACAAAAGAGATGGCAGAGAATGCAGTCTTTTGGTATAGCAAGCAAGCAAGTTTATTTATATAGCGCAATTCAATGTGCTTTACAAAGAAAAATAAAATATAAAATATATAAAAATACAATAACATAAAAACAAATACTCAAATTAAAACATCAAAACAAATTAAAACATCATAATAATAGAAATACAATAAGAAAACATAAAGATTAAAAAAAAAGATTAGAAATGGGATAAAAACATAAGAAGCTATAAGGCTAAACAGCGTGGTTAAGTTTAAGTGCTCAGTCGTAGGCACGTGAAAAGAGTAGTGTTTTTAACCTGGATTTAAAAATGGATACGTTTGGGGCACGTCTAAGATCTTCTGGTAGTTTATTCCAGTTGTGTACAGCATAAGTGCTAAACGCAGCTTCTCCATGTTTAGTTTGGGCTCTGGGCTCTACTAGCTGACCAGTGTTCATGGAT
>JACXGI010005696.1:0-25479 GCA_016801175.1 Esox masquinongy
ACGGCAGCTGCCATGAAAGATGTGTTAAACAACATATATCTCATTTATATATGGTAGGAACCGCGCCCTGAACCATAAAATTTAGGGTAGGGGGCTCATGCTATAAGAACTGTGGGTGCTGTGATTGTGTCAGACTCTGTTGGACTGAATGCCACACTGTCTCCAGATATATCTGTATGAATAAAGATAATTGCCGGCAATGCGAATTTGTCTCCTCTTAATCTCTTCTCATTAACCAACTCGGGGAAGTACTTTAGGTCGGTACTTCAATACCTAAGTACTTTAGGTCTGTACTTCAATACTAGCCAGCTTCATAGTGGGTTAGTCAGCTAGGTATCCAAAAACATAATTGCTAGCTGGCTACAACAAAAGTTAGCCAGGCATTACATTAATGTTACTATGTGTAACTTCACTTACCGTCACAGAAGCCCACTAACATGTTGACAGGCTTCCTACGCTTACGACTAGATCGCACGCCTACTTTTGAAATATGCTTGTGCCCTGTCTGCGCTGTAGGCGCGCGTATGACGCACACTGCTTGTGATCTGCTGAAGGTATGTAGTACATGAGACGACAACAGCTCAGTAAAACCAAAATTAAGGGATTTTTCAATGGTCAAATGAGACTTCTGAAATTAATGGATAATTTAAGTTACGATTAATGGGTGAACTCAATGCATCCCTTAAAATGTCCTTATATTGACTATTAAGGGTTCCACCTTAAAACTAAAATTAAGGCATTTTTCAGTGGTCTAAATTAGATTTTTGAAATGAATGGATAATTTAAGTGATTTAATTTTCTTAATTAAGGACACATTCATATTAAGGTATTTCGTATTATTTCAGGAGTTGTTTAAGGCAAAGTTAATGGTATTTTAAGGGATAGGTGTTTCATAGTGATTAGTGACGATAACTGACTTTTTCGTCAGGTCAAGTGAAAAGACGAGAGAATCGCATTGCCAGAAGTGTTTGTCTATCTTGAGCAAATCCTAATATCCACCAGAACTGTTTTATTTCAGGCTTCCTACAACGTAGTTACTGAAGGTTGTAACCAATGAAGTTTTTGTCTGTCCTGAGCAAATCCTAAGGCATAATGTGTTTTGACTAGGACGGGAATTGTTGAACACGGGACCTGTTGGTCCGTAGTCTGCGTCTCTAACCACTACGCCAGCAGTCAGTCAGTCAGTCTGCTCTTCTAGGCCAGCTCCGCTTACGCCGTCCGGCAAAAACGCTTAAGTGGATATCCAGGGCTCGTTGAGGGTGAATATCAATCAATCAATCAAATTTATTTATAAAGCCCTTTATACATCAGCAGTTGTCACAAAGTGCTTTTACAAAACATCCGGCCATAAAACCCCAAGGAGCAAACAACAGTAGTGTTGAATTTCAGTGGCTAGGAAAAACTCCCTAAGAAGGGCGAAATTTAGGAAGAAACCTAGAGAGGACTCAGGCTCAGAGGGGTGACCAGTCCTCTTCTGGCTGTGCCGGGTGAACATATTAAGAGTACAAATTGTAATAATTAATAAATGCATGTGGGCTGAGTCCAGAGTCTATTTAAACTTAGTCCAGATCGGAAGCATGACCAGATGGACAAGGACGGACAACACAGGGAGGGGGAGGTGTCAGCACAGTGGCAGCTGAAATATAGGCTGTTTGATATACAGCTGTTTGTTGTAGGATACGCTTATGCAGCACCTCTACTCGCCTTCATTGTGACGTTATTCAACGGAATTTCGAACCTGCTATAAATACATTCTTTGTAACTTGTGCAAAACTAAAACAGCACAGGAAAGACCAAGAAACATTATCACCCGCAGAGGAAAGTTTTACAACTAGTCTAATAGGATTTAGATTTTTGAGTGCAGCGCAGATGAGTAGCCTGTTTCAGACTACCTAGTCAAAGTTAAATGAAAAATCAGCGCAAATAAGATATTGCCTATCAATTAAGGCAAGTAATCTAATCATTTGGATGTATGTATGTCTGTATGTTAAATTAAAAAAAAAACATTCTGTCAGGCGAAATTTCTAATTTACTTTTCATTGTTGTTTACGTTGTGTAGGCAATAGGGCTATTATAATGCTTCTGTGTGTCTCAAAGAGATGTACATTGTAAGATGGTTACTCTTAAACTGTGTAAGGACCTTTACGGTAGTTTCGCATTCCATCCATTGCAATTGTAACGTTATCCCAGATGTGTTTTGTGTTGTCTTGTGAACGTTTAAGATCACTGTGAAAGAATGATGCTAAATCGAAGGCTATACCACCTGGCATAATGGCACGTTCAGCTGAACTGACACTGTGTAGTTAGCGAAATGTTGAAAATGTTTTTAATCATATCTCTGGTAGGTTGGATAAGACGCTATCAGTCTCCATTTAAAGGCGGTATAGACACAAATTGACTATGGAAAGGGGAAAAGAAGAGTTGACCATGGAAAGTGTCATGCGAATCACCTCAGCCAGACGTCATGAAGCTTCAAACCAAAGGTCAGAGCATTGGTAATAGAAGACATTGAATCTATATTTGCTCATATTAACACTATAAGACACAATATCTCATACATGTTTTGCACTATTTTATGCCTTCTCGTTAGTGTCAATTTCTTCCATACTGTAGTGCAATAGGTATCTAGCAGAGACTACTGTTTTTGCCGGACCGCGTGAGCGGAGCTGGCTAAGAAGAGCGAATGTCTCTGAGTGAGTGAGTGAGTGAGTGACTATTCCAAGTAGTAAGTTAGTAGATACTAGTAAGCTTATTACTGGCTAAAACTGTTAAAACGGCCAGTGGCAAAAGCCATACAGTTCATAGATGCTATTTGTGGTGGAGGTAAGAAATGTTAGTCAGTTTAACACAATGCTTATGGTGTCTAGCGAAATATTCAAACATGACGTAATGCTAATGCGTGACAAAATGATCTAATGTAGAGATCCTACATCGACACCCTGTATCAGTACAGCTGTGTGGTGTAGTGGTTACAGACACAGCATCTTACGCGGGAGACCCCGGTTCGAATGTAATGATGGCAACGACATGCATCACTTCTAATCACGGGCCGACAATTCTAATTATAATGCAGGTAGCACGTGTCTTCAACATTATAATTTCTATGACCTCAATAGCACAGACTATTTCTATTACTGCTTTCTTCAGCAAATCTGTTGTTGGACATAATAGTAATACTTATGAACTTACTGGGTTGAAGGTCACACAAGCAAATTCACTCCACACCGTGAAATATCTCCACTTACATTTTAATGTGGGAATATTTAATTGAACACGTGTTTACAAAGCAGAGGAAAATGGTTTGAGCTGTAATATGGACAGTCCGCATAGAGAAGAACCAGTACAGACTTTATATATTAGATATATACACTGCATATACTTTACAGAAATTAACTAACTAATTTGTAATTGTTGTTTCTTTTGTCTCCCGACTTATCGAAAATGTTGAAAAATGGTAATAGGAATATGGTAGTTATTTCTTATTCATATGTTCTTTCAAATGAGCTAATGAATTCATAACCGCTGTGGTACTGCTTGGATTCCTGGATGGATAATTTTGAATACAGACTTTAATTTTAACAAGCAGACATATATGAGCACCAGTCTATAAGTAAACAGTAATCGCACTGCCACCTACTTGCAGTGCCTCAAGTGGATGTATTTGAAGTCTTGGAGCTTGACATTTCTATGTATGGCCCAATTCCATTGGGGGTCTATCAGGGGAATGCATAAATGCAATTACCAATGATGCTTGTCCAATAAACCACAAGCAATCTCTAGACCAAATATTTTGTACTAAAATTACATATGTTTATGGTCTTGAGCCAGTAGTCATAGTACAACATGAGTATAGACATTAAGACTTATCCATCTGCCTCAACATGAGTGCATGATATGGATGTGTTGGAAGTTTGGACCTTAACTTCTCTATGTTTGGCCATCAGTTTCAATGGACGTTCTTCCAGGGGAGTGCAGCTGCGCATGTACCAACACTGCATGTCCTCTGAACCCCAAGCAAGATCTAGACCGAATCTTTCTAATTTAGAACATAAACTTGAGCCAGTAGTCATACCAGTCAAGGTGTTAACAATAACCACTCTGCATCAATGTGCAGTGCCTCATATCGATGTGTTTGAAGTCTTGGAGCTTGACTTTTCTATGTTTGGCCTTCAGTTTCTTTGAAGGCTCTAGCAGGGGAGTGCAGCTACACTTGGTCAAACGATGCTTGTCCTATGAACCGCAAGCAAGCTTTAAGTCAAAATCAACTATTTTCCTACAAAAATGTAATGTGTTAACAGTCGTGAACTAGGTGGAATCCCAGTCTAGAAATTTACATATAACCCTCCAGCTCAACTTGCAGTGCCTCTCTTAAGGGTCTCTTAATTTTAACCCTTCTCTTCCTCACTCAAAGCCTTCCTTTTCGACTTTTTTGGAAAGGAAAGAAAAAGGTGAAGTGGTCTCTTAATTTTTTCCGGAGCTGTATATCCCTCTGGCTCAGTGTGCAGTGCCTGATATGGATGTGTATGAAGTCTTGGAGCTTGATTAGTCAATGTTTGGCCTTCAGTTTCTTTGGAGGTTCTACCAGGGGAGTGCAGCAACTCTAATACCAACGATGCTTGTCCTCTGAGCCCCAAGCAAGCTTTAGGCCAATTGCATTAATTTTCATGGTAGAATTACATGTGTTTGCAGTCCTAAACCATTTCTCATAGTGTAGTACCAGTTTAGATGTTTTGTTATATCGCTCTGGCTCAACATGCAGTGCCTCATATGGATGTGTTTGAAGTCTTGGAGCTTGATCTGTCAATGTTTGGCATTCAGTTTCTTTGGAGATTCTAGCAGGGGAGTGCAGCTACGCTTATACCAACAATGCTTGTCCTATGAACCCCAAGCATGCATTGGGCCAAATGCATCAGTTTTGATAGTTTAATTACATGTGCTTACAGTCCTGAACCATTTCTCATAGTGTAGAATCAGTTTAGATGTTTTGTTATATCCCTCTGGCTCAACGTGCAGTGCCTCATATAGATGTGTTTGAAGTCTTGGAGCTTGATTTGTATATGTTTGGCCTTCAGTTTCTTTAGAGGATCCAGCAGTGGAGTGCAGCAACGCTGAAACCAAGGATGCTTGTCCTATGAACCCCAAGCAAGCTTCAGGCCAAATGCAACTATATTCCTACTAATATTTAATGTGTTTACAGTCGTGAACATGTTATCGTATTGGAGAACCAGTCTTCAAGTTTACATATATCCCTCTGGCTCTGTGTGCAGTGCCTCATATGGATGTGTATGAAGTCTTGGAGCTTCACTGGTCAATGTTTGGCCATCATTTTCTTTGGAGGTTCTAGCAGGGGAGTGCAGCTACGCTTATACCAATGATGCTTGTCCTGTGAACCCCAAGCAAGATTTAGGCCAAATGCATAAATTTTCATAGTAAAATTACGTGTTTACATTCCTGAACCGTTTTTCATAGTGTAGAACCTGTCCAGAAATTTATACGTATCCCTCTTGCTCAGTGTGCAGTGCCTCATATGGATGTGTTTGAAGTTTTGGAGCTTGACGTGTCAGTGTTTGGCATTCAGTTTCTTTCGAGATTCTATCAAGGGAGTGCTGCTACACTTATACCAACCATGAATGTCCTATGAACCCCAAGGAAAATTGAGGCCATATGCATTTATTTCCATACTAAAATTTGGTATTTCCAATCCTGAACTAGTTGTCATCGTGCTGAACCAGTCCAGAGGTTTATATATGTCCCCCCGAATCAATGTGCAGTGCCTCATATGGATGTCTTTGAAGCTTTGGAGCTTGACTTGTATATGTTTGGCCTTCAGTTTCTTTGGAGGGTCTTGCAGGGGAGTGCAGCTACTCTAATACCAACGATGCTTGTCCTATGAACCCCAAGCAACCTTTAGGCCAAATGCAAACATATTCTTGCTAATATATAATGTGTTTGCAAACTGAACTAGTTGTCATAGTGTTGAACCACTCCAGAAGTTTACATATGTCCCCCCTACTCAATGTGCAGTGCCTCATATGAATGTTTATTGAGTCTTGAAGCTTTACTAGTCAAAGTTTGGCCTTGAGTTTCTTTGGCGGTTCTAGCAGGGGAGTGCAGCTACGCTAATACCAACGATGCTTGTCCTATGAACCCCAAGCAAGCTGTAGGCCAAATGCATCAATTTTCATGGTAAAGTTACATGTGTTTACAGCCCTGAACCATTTCTCATAGTGTAGTACCAGTTTAGATGTTTTGTTATATCCCTCTGGCTCAATGTGCAGTGCCTCATATGGATGTGATTCAAGTCTTGGAGCTTGACTAGTAAATGTTTGGCCTTCAGTTTCTTTGGCGGTTGTAGCAGGGGAGTGCAGCGACGCTAATACCAGCGATGCTTGTCCTATCAACCGCAAGCAAGATTTAGGCCAAATGCAACTATATTCCTATTAATATTTAATGTGCTTACAGTCGTGAACTAGTTGTCGTACTGGAGAACCAGTCTAGAAGTTAACATATATCCCTCCGTCTCAATGTGCAGTGCCTCATATGGATGTGTTTGAAGCTTTGGAGCTTGACTTGTATATGTTTGGCCTTCAGTTTCTTTGGAGGTTCTAGTCGGGGAGTGCAGCTACTCTAATACGAAGGATTCTTGTTCTATGAACCCCAAGCATGCTTTAGGCCAAATGCAACCATATTCTTACTTATATAGAATGTGTTTACATTCCTGAACTAGTTGTCATAGTGTTGAACTAGTGCAGAAGTTTATATATGTCCCTCCGTCTCAATGTGCAGTGCCTCATATGGATGGGTATGATGTCTTGGAGCTTGACGTGTCAATGCCTTTTGCATTCAGTTTCACTGGAGATTCTATCATGGGAGTACTGCTACGCTTATTCCAACGATGAATATCCTATGAACCCCAAGCAAGATGTAGGCCAAATGCATTTGTTTCCATACTAACATTAGGTATTTACAATCCTGAACTAGTTTCATACTGTAGAACCAGATTAGATGTTTTGTTGTATCCCTCTGGCTCAACGTGCAGTGCCTCATATGGATGTGAATGAAGTCTTGGAGCTTGACTAGTCAATGTTTGGCCTTCATCTACTTTGGAGGTTCTAGCAGGGGTGTGAAGCTACGCTTATACCAACAATGCTTGTCCTATGAACCCCAGACTAGCTTTAGGTCAAATGCATCAGTTTTGATAGTGTAATTACTGTCTGCAGTCCTGAACCATTTCTCATAGTGTAGAACGAGTTTAGATGTTTTGGTATATCCCTCTGGCTCAACGTGCAGTGCCTCATATGGATGTGTTTGATGTCTTTGAGCTTGACGTGTCAATGTTTGGCCTTCAGTTTCTTTGGAGGTTCTAGCAGGGGTGTGAAGCTACGTTTATACCAACAATGCTTGTCCTATGAACCCCAAGCAAGCTATAGGCCAAATGCATCAATTGTCATAGTAAAATTACGTGTTTACAGTCCTGAACAATTTGTCATAGTGTAGAACCTGTCTAGACATTTACATATATCCCTCTGGCTCAGTGTGCAGTGCCTCATATGGATGTATAGGAAGTCTTGGAGCTTGACTAGTCAATGTTTGGCCTTCAGTTTCTTTGGAGGTTCTAGCAGGGGAGTACAGCTACGCTAATAGCAACGATGCTTGTCCTATGAACCCCAAGCAAGGTTTAGGCCAAATGCATCAATTTTCATTGTAAAATTACATGTTTTGGTATATCCCTCTGGCTCATGGTGCAGTGCCTCATATGGATGTGTTTGAAGTCTTGGAACTTGACATATCAATGTTTGGCCTTCAGTTTCTTTGGAGATTCTATCATGGGAATGCTAGATTTAGGCCATATGCATTTATTTCCATACTTAAATTAGGTATTTACAATCCTGAACTAGTTGTCATAGTGTTGAACAAGTCCAGCAGTTTATATATGTCCCCCTGACTCAACGTGCAATGCCTCATATGGATGTTATTGAAGTCTTGGAGCTTGACTAGTCAATTTATTGGCCTTCAGGTTCTTTGGAGGTTCTAGCACGGGAGTACAGCTACGCGTATACCAACGATGCTTGTCCTATCAACCGCAAGCAAGATTTAGGCCAAATGCAACTATATTCCTATTAATATTTAATGTGCTTACAGTCGTAAACTAGTTTTCGTATTGGAGACCCAGTCTTGAAGTTTACATATATCCCTCTGGCTCACTGTGCAGTGCCTCATATGGATGTGTATGAAGTCTTGGAGCTTGACTGGTCAGTGTTTGGCCTTCAGTTTCTTAGGAGGTTAGGAGGTTCTAGTAGGGTAGTGCAGCTACGCTAATACAAACGATGCTTGTCCTATGAACCCCAAGCAAGCTTTAGACCAAATGCATAAATTTTCATTGTAAAATTACGTGTTTACATTCCTGAACCATTTCTCAATGTGTAGAACCAGTCCAGAAGTATACATATATCCCTCTGGCTCAGTGTGCAGTGCCTCATATGGATGTGTAGGAAGTCTTGGAGCTTGATTTGTATATGTTTGGCCTTCAGTTTCTTTGGAGGTTCCAGCAGTGGAGTGCAGCTACGCTGAAACCAACAATGCTTGTCCTATGAACATCAAGTAAGCCTTAGTCCAAATGCAACTTTATTCCTACTAATATTTAATGTGCGTACAGTCGTAAACTAATTTTCGTATTGGAGAACCAGTCTTGAAGTTTACATATATCCCTCTGGCTCAGTGTGCAGTGCCTCATATGGATGTGTTTGAAGTCTTGGAGATTGACTTGTATATGTTTGGCCTTCAGTTTCTTTGTTGGTTTTAGCAGGGGAGTGCAGCAATGCTTATAACGACGATGTTGTCCTAACAACCTCAAGCAAGCTTTAGGCCAAATGCATCAATTTTCATAGTAAAATTTAATGTGTTTTCAGTCCTGAACCATTTCTCTTAGTGTTGAACCATTTAGATATTTTGTTATATCCCTCTGGCTCAACATCCAGTGCCTCATATGGATGTGTTTGAAGTCTTGGAGCTTGACTTGTATATGTTTCACCTTCTGTTTCTTTGGTGGTTTTAGCAGGGGAGTGCAGCTACGCTAATAGCAACGATGCTTGTCCTATGAACCCCAAGCAAGGTTTAGGCCAAATTCATCAATTTTCCTAGTTAAATTACGTGTTTACAGTCCTGAACCATTTCTCATAGTGTAGAACCAGTTAAGATGTTTTGTTATATCCCTCTGGCTCAACGTGCAGTGCCTCATATGGATGTGTTTGAAGTCTTGGAGCTTGACTAGTCAATGTTTGGCCTTCAGGTTTTTTGGAGGTTCTAGCAGGGGAGTGCAGCTACGCTTGCTCAAGCAAGCTTTAGGCTAAATGCAACTACAGATGTGGCTCGTTTAATTCCAGCTCCAAGGGGGCGGTCCGCGACGAGGCTTGCTGTAGTATGCCTCGTTATACCGCGGTATACCGCAGCAAGTTGCAGTGCCGTGTGGCATGGACAAAAACATAAAATAAAAAATGAGAATGGCCACCATGAGGCATCTGTGAGAACGTCGACACCTGTCTGAAATTGCTGTTATTCAAGCCTGCCTCTGTACTGATATGGCCAGAATAAAACATTCAAATCAGAGGAATATTGTCTACTATAATCCTTTTCATGGATTGCTATGTTGCTGTGTTTGATTCCATGTTATAGGTCTACACAAGTGAAACTCTTCTGTTTCGTTAACTGTAATTATTTAATCTGAAATACAAATATTTGACTGGAAATATAGCTGTTGATTACAACGATTAGGTTAACATTTTTGTAGGCTAATTGCAGACTTATACCAAGTACATTACTTATTGCGTCATTGATGCCACTTTTCTGCACTAATATTTCCTGAAGACTGCATCTGTTTTTATCAATAAAAACTTATTAAAATAAAAAAAAATAAGAAGTTACTTTTCCCACCAGATTTCTTTGATAAAGTACAATATGCCACAGTAGACCCAAGCGAAAATATAATTCAAGTATTTAACATAGCGTGTACTTACATGAAGGACATTTAGTTTGTTAAACAGGCAATAGGCTACATGTTAAACCCATCAATGTTTCATTAATATTTTCAGAGGTAAATAACGATTGATTTTTTTTCTAAAGTTTCTAATAAATTGGCTTTTGAACAGAACATGTAATTCGTTTATTTACTGTACAATGGCCTAAAGTTGACAAATTACTGTTAATTACATTAACCCAAAGAGAGAGATGGGTGAGACAAAGCGCCTGTTACAATACTTGTACTCTCACATGCTTAATCAGTTATTAATTAGGAATACAATCTAAAACAAATGGTAATTAGTCTCTAAATAGTTTTCAGTTTGTGAGTATAGAATTCTGACAACGGAACAATGTAATATATGCTACATCTATTTATGAAATGTCATCAAAGGAGGGTGTTCAAAATGATATGTTCCAAATCAATTGCATTGACAAATAAATAAAAGTTGCGTCTAAATTTCAGTATGTTTAAATCAAGTTTAGAATAGTTTTGCAATGCCGCAATGTAGCCTAATTTCGCATCATTATTATTTAATAAACAAGCGCAGTCTCTTATTTGTCCTATCATATCGGCCAATATGGCGTTAAAATTCCAGAATTTCGGCCATACAGATGAGCTACCGGACATATGTTTTAAATAGCTGTACTGTATAATAGCCTACACTTAAACAGCAATAAAACACAAACTCTGTGATCCAACAAATATGTTTTATTTAAATTAGTCAGCAGAATGAGCTCTTCATAATCTTTGTGAGCTGAGCACATACTCAGTTTAAATACTGTATACCAACTGTAGGGCTGTCGCAATTATTAGCTACATAATTGCCATATGTAAATAATTTGAGCCAGATCGCAATTATGTTTATAAGACAACAATCTTTTTGCACAATATTTAGATTCCAAAGTCATGTTTCCAATCTGACTAAGGGATTTTGAGGTCAATGTTTGAAACGTCTCAAAAAATAGGCTACCACGCGAATGATGTCGGTTTCCATAGGATGTCTATATGGAGTTAGATGTGTCTCAATATTCGTAAATATATATAGAAAATCCGTGGGTATATTCATCACAACTCACAAACAAAAATAGGATTTGTAAATGTGAAAAAACATTTTGTAAATAAAAACATTATTTGTAAATATGTAAACATGTTTCACAAATATAAATACAATTTGTGAAAATGTAAAAACATATTTCGCAAATAAAACACAAATCTGTAAAATATTTACAACTGTTGCTTAACATTTAATGTAAGTGTTGACTTACATCTACAAATCTTAATTTTATTTACGGATCTGAATTTTATATTTATACATTTTTGAGACACATTTTCCTTCGGTCAACAAGATCTCGTGTGCGTGGTTTCAGAGGGCTCGCTTGGTGGGACTTATGGAAAATCCGGACTGGATCCAGGTAGATTGAAGTCTATAGGTAGCTAGGACACGTTTTTCCTGAAATGTGAGTATAACGTTTATTTGTATAACAATATTTTCAGCAAATGACTGCATCACCAATGGGTAATACAACGCCGAGTGTGTTTTCAACTTCAGGCAACTAACTTAAGCACAGTTAGTTATGTCAGCCTACATCTGGTTGGCTAGCTAGCCAGATAGTAGGCTACTGTTGCTTAACTAAAGTAATGAAGCCAGGTATCTAACCCCACCGCGCGACTGACTAGATAACGGTATGTTGTTGACTTGCATAGGTGCATTCTTTTCATTTGTATGAGTCTTGCACATCGTGCTAACTTTAGTTGTTATAAAAGGAAAACTGTATGGATGTGTTAGTCCTCAGAATGTGTGTAAGTACAGAGTGATAGTACACCAACATCATGGTTCACCTACATCTTTAGTTTGTTAGAAGTGTATGTACTTTTTATTTGGAAAGTATTGGTCGCCACTTGTCAACCTTTCATCACACATCCAATCAGAGATAGAATCATATCTACTGCACAACACTCAGTGCACTTCTGGCTTTCACAGGTTATTTGAGAAGGGTTCCCAAGATGCTTTAAGTTTAAAAAAACTGGAATATTAGATCTTTTTATCAGGAGTAACCATTAATATAATGTGTTTGTATTACTCTTTGTTTCTGTGGAAGATGGAAAATGATCGTGATTTATTAAAATAAAAACTTCTCAGAGTCTGGTATAACAGTTGATTATTTCAAGTTTAATTACGTGGATCCACGGGAACAACCGTCCCAACATCAACAGAGAATGAGTACAGAGACTAGCAGAGTAACGTCATGACAGATTGTTCTGATTGTGCATTTCAAGTTTCAAGCTTATATTCTCTTCCAACAGTACAGATGACGGAATTAGCATTTGCAGAATGTACATACAAGGAATAGTAGCTACTATGAGGTAGTCTAAAATGCAAGGTTACACAAATAGCTCCAGGAGACACAGAAAATCATAGAATGTCGGTTGCCCAGACAACCCGGTCAAGGACTGAGATGTATCAATCTGGACATTTACTATATGGGGACTTAAGTTAACTATGCTCTTTCCAATAAGCAATAGAGCTCTGTTCACCTGTAAGATGTAAGTAATAATAACTCCCTGCTGTTCAAGAACTTCCTCCTAGAGAACAGTTTCTTATGGCGGTTTTATGACACAGGCAGAGGCCTGTTTCTCTAACTGCTCAAAGGAGTCAAGGCCCTGCTCAGCCGACATTCCACTGCCCCTGAACACAAGACACTGGCCTTATAAGTTGGAGACCGAGAGAGACAAGTCTTTCAGTATATGTGTAAAGCATACAGAGTACAAAACCCTTCTAATAAGATAATGAATAAATAAGGATGATAATAAATTAATTTTCTACATTTCCCTCCTACTGTAGCTTGTGTCAATGTCCCCTCACAATGTACTTCAATGTCCCTCACACTAAACCTCAAGGAAATAGGTGAACTCTCTTCAGTTCCTTTGCAGTATTTTTACAATGACATTCCCTAATATTCAAAGTATTAAATTTACTAAATGCATGAACTATACTATAGTGATCTTTGCTGACTTCTACACTACCTGAATCTCAGTGTTCTTACCATTGATTTGATACTGTTACTTAATTGCACAAAAAAGATCCATCAATCATGTGACATTACCCTGCTTCTCTGTCCTTTTTTCAGCAACGTGTTTAACGACCATCCTCTTTGCCACCACTACCAAATTATGGCCCATCATTGAACTCCTAAAACAATCTGTCTCCAAGTCATCAGGAACTACGGATTATTTCTCAGAGAGGAGACCATAACATAAAATATACTGTATAGTTATTAATATTGCTTTTATTATTATAATTATATTTTTTTGTTATGAACCATGTCTTTATTTGACATCACGTTGTCAGTATGATTGTACAAAATACTCTGTATTTATTTCCCCATGAATTCCCCATGAATTCAAATTAGTAATACTGGAGTATCCTTGTATTCAAAAATATAAAGTTTGCTTTGAGAGTGCCTGATGTCATCCTCCATTCACTACTGTCAATGAGCAATTACAGTTCAAAAGTTTGCATACCCTTGGAGAATTGGTAATATATGTACCATTTTTTTTTAAAACATGGGTGAGCAGGCAAAACACATTTATTTTATTTCTTATGGGATTCATATTCAACTGTAGGTTATAACAGAATGGCACAATCATAAAATAAAACATGTCAATAAAGAAAAAAATTAAATGACCCCTGTTCAAAAGTCTGCATACCCTTAGTTCTTGAAACTGTGTATTGCACCCTTTAGCATCAATGATAGCGTGCAGTCTTTTGTAATAGTTATCTATGAGGCCCCGAATTCTTGCAGGCGGTATAGCTGCGCATTCGTCTTGGTAAAATGCTTCCAGGTCATGCAAAGTCTTTGGTCGTCTTGCATGAACTGCACATTTGAGATCTCCGCAGAGTGGCTCAATGATATTAAGGTCAGGAGACTGTGATGGCCACTCCAGAACCTTCATCTTTTTCGACACTAATTGCAATTTAAAAAGCCACAGGTGTGGGAAATTACCCTTTAATTGCCATTATGGCTTCATATTATCACTATCCTTAAATAAAATAATTTTTTTGCATGATCAGTCACATTTTCAAAATCAATGCCAAAATTGCACAATTTCTACCAGGGTATGCAAACTTATGAGCACAATTGTATAACCACTTACACTAGCTAGATGTGCAAGACTCATACTAAATGAACCAAATGCAGCTGTGCAAGTCAACAACATATCACGCTGTGGGGTTAGATTAGGGTTGCCACCTTCAATGTGGAAAAATAAGGGACACCTTGCCAGCGGCCCCAAACCCGGGGGACACAAATGAAGCGGGGTCTGGGTGTCCTCCCCAATGAGAGTGTCAAATGCTTCATTCCCTGCATTCTGGTGAATTTCTATGCACCAATTTGTATGCATAGAAATGCATTGTACGCATTTCTATTCATCATTCATCAAGTCCTCTGCTACTGTGAACATGAATGCAATGGAAATAGAGTAAATAAGAGTAAAGAACAGTTGCATCAATTATATTAAGGATTAAAACATCAGATCATAGACATGGGCAAGATGTTTGGTCTTTCAAAATAAACTATTTGGAAGATTTGGAAGAAGCAAGAACCCACCCTCCAGGAAGGATGATCTAGCCTAGTTTTGTCTGTTGCTGCTCCCATGGTCTGGAATAGTCTTCCATCCCACATTAAGTTCCGTTCCACCATTGACAATTTTAAATCAAATTTAAATACACACATTTTTTCTCTTGCTTTTAGTTCAGTCTGACGTTGTCCCTTGGTTTTTGTCAAGTCCACTCTTTACTTATTTAAAACGTCCTCTTACAGTGTTTTAATCTGTTGTTGGTTTTATTCGATTTCTCTTAACTTCTTATTGATTTGATTTTACATAATTTTAGTTGTCTTAAGTGTTTTCCATTTTAGTCTTGCCCTATATGTATTAAATGTACTATTGTATTCTATTATGTATGGTTGCCTTTTATGTATTATTCCCTTAATCATGTATACAGACCTGGTGGCACAGGGGCATTGCCTCCCAGCAATAATTCTTTTTGCCCCCCAAAAATAGTTTGGGTAAGATGCTTCCCAATACTGTACTTCACTAATTACTGTTGGGAATGTAGGCTAGCTCTCTTGCCTTCATCTGCTGTTGGGAATGTAGGCTAGCTCTCTTGCATTCATCTGCAAATGCGATCGGATCGAAGATGTGCGTTAAGTGATGTCATCACTAAGCTATAAAGAATGTGTAACTACTGCTGTTACTAAAGCTTTCAAATTTGATTGACAGCTCTGTACTTTGCTAGTATATAGCCTCAGCAAGCCATGCATGCAAATACTATTTGCTTTCCGTCCGTCGTGCTTTAGCTACTATTCTATGTTGATAAGTAGGACAAATGTGCCCGTCCATGGCAATCAAAAGCCCGTCCAAAACGTTTGTTCTAGCGCCTGCACGTATACCTGTTTTGAGGCAGATGTTAATCCATCTGCCTCGACTGTAAAGCACTTTGTGTCAACTACTGTTGTTTATAAATGTGCTATATAAATAAAAGTGACTTTACTTTCCACCAAGTGGGATATTGGTTACATTTCTCTCACACATACACACAGAACTCGTGCGTGCGGAGGGTCGTATCTTCTGCTTACTGAACAGTCAACTCATCTGGGAGAACCGCAGTGCTGATGTTACCGTGCGTCTGAGTCTCCGTAACCAGGGCAACGATGACGTTCATTGAAAGACAACTCGCCAGTCATTCTGATGAAATACTTGTCCGCTATGTTTTATGAAACTATTTTGGTTTTATTATTTTTCGTGGCAATCTAAGCTTAACGTAGGGTGTGCATGAAAAAAATCGCGCCCCGTATTGATTCTGTAAGGGACAGTGCATTTTATTTTTCAATACGGGACGATCCCGTATTATACGGCACGGGTGGCAACCCTAGGTTAGAAACCTTCATTACTTTAGTAGCCTACTAGCTGGCTAGCTAGCCAACCAGATGTAGGCTGACATAACTGTGCTTAAGTTGCCTGAATCGAAAACACGCTCGGCGTTGTATTGCCCATTGGTGATGCAGTCAAATACTGTTACACAAATAAACGTTATACTCACATTTCATATTTGTAAATGTAAGTCAACACTTGTAAATGTTAAGCTACAGTTGTAAATATTTTACAGATTTGTGTTTTATTTGCGAAATATGTTTTTACATATTCACAAATTTTATTTATATTTGAGAAACATGTTTACATCTTTGCAGATAATGTTTTTATTTACAAAACATTTTTTCACATTTACAAATTCTATTTTTATTTGTGAGTTGTGATGCATACGCACGGATTTTCTATATATATTTACGAATATTGAGACACATCTAACTCCATACTGTGTGTTCCAGAATCAACTCAGATTGGTTAAAAGGTGAAAATGTGTTACGCTATCGCCACAGCTGTGGAAAATAACAGCAACGTCCGTCGTGCAGCAAGCGGTGCTTATCCAAATGTCGAACGCGAATTAAGCGGGTTATTTCGACCACAGCGCACCATGCAACCACCAAGCAGCAGCAGCAGCAGCACAGCTGTGGCGATAGCATTAATCACAGACGGAGTCTGAAGTATATTTTGAAGCAAAGACACTGCTTCGACCTGAGCCGCATTGTTTAACGCCATTACTCCACCTGTCTCAACCACATTTTTAATGTTATTGGCGGTTAGAGTGCCACCTTGTGGTAGCAACTTCCAGTTGTGAATTCATATGTGCATGTGAAGTATATATATGTATGTGCAAGTGAAGTATATATGTATATGTGAGTGAAGAATGCATGTATGTGCAAGTGAAGTATATATGTATGCGCAAGTGAAGTATATATGTATGTGCAAGTGAAGTATATATGTATATGCGAGTGAAGTATATATGTATGTGCAAGTGAAGTATATATGTATATGTGAGTGAAGAATGCATGTATGTGCAAGTGAAGTATATATGTATGCGCAAGTGAAGTATATATGTATGTGCAAGTGAAGTATATATGTATATGCGAGTGAAGTATATATGTATGTGCAAGTGAAGTATATATGTATATGCGAGTGAAGTACAGTGGGGCAAAAAAGTATTTAGTCAGCCACCAATTGTGCAAGTTCTCCCACTTAAAACGATGAGAGAGGCCTGTAATTTTCATCATAGGTACACTTCAACTATGAGGGGCAAAATGAGAAAAAAAAATTCAGAAAATCACATTGTAGGATTTTTAATGAATTCATTGGTAAATTATGGTGGAAAATAAGTATTTGGTCAATAACAAAAGTTCATCTCAATACTTTGTTATATACCCTTTGTTGGCAATGACAGAGGTCAAACGTTTTCTGTAAGTCTTCACAAGGTTTTCACACACTGTTGCTGGTATTTTGGCCCATTCCTCCATGCAGATCTCCTCTAGAGCAGTGATGTTTTGGGGTTGTCGCTGGGCAACACGGACTTTGAACTCCCTCCAAAGATTTTCTATGGGGTTGAGATCTGGTGACTGGCTAGGCCACTCCAGGACCTTGAAATGCTTCTTACGAAGTCACTCCTTCGTTGCCCGGGCGGTGTGTTTGGGATCATTGTCATGGTGAAAGACTGGTCCCTTTGCATCATCCTGTCATCCTGGTCCCTTTGCAGAAAAACAGCCCCAAAGCATGATGTTTCCACCCCCATGCTTCACAGTAGGTATGTTGTTAGGGTATATGCAAGTGATTGAACAGTTGTTTCGTTCATTTGAACGGCTGCCAGCGGAGTTCTATCCAATCACGGAATACGCTGTTAGTTTTACTATCGCAAAGAAAAATAGATCAAGACAGTACCATTATAAAGACATGTTTGTAACAGATAATTGGACACCTGGTAGGTCTAAAATAATTAATCTAGTTGATTTTTGATTAATGATAAACACAGATGAAATCGTTCACTGAGCCTTTGCCTAATTAAAAAAGACGTTCAATTGAACGGTTGTTTCGTTCATTTGAACGGCTGCCAGTGGAGTTCTACCCCGACCGCTGGCTTCCAGCTCAGTAGCCTACTCTCTGTCCAACAGCTGATAGTTTGACGTTCTCAAAGAAAAGTTGATCTAGAAAGTAGCATTGTAAATACATGTTTGCACCAGGTACATGGACGCATAGCCTACAGTAAATAATGTAGTATTTGATTTTTGATTGTAATGATAAAGATAAATCAATGATAAATCATAGAGTAAAACAAGCGTTTGCTTAAGTACAGAAGACACGTAAACGGCATTATGACGATGAGCATTCGTTGGCCCGGGGGGTGTGGGGGGGGGGGGCTGTAGGCACTATTGACTCAAATGAACGAAATTACTCGAATTAATCGAACTTTTTACTGAACGACTCGACAAGATCCGAGTCATTAGAAAGAGTCGAACTTCCCATCACTAATGGATACAAAGCTGTTTTTATGGGTTGCAAATCTGCTGTCGCCTGAATTAGTGCAAAATGTCAGCTGATTACAACTGACCAATGGGAATTTAGAGGAAGGTAGACGTTTAATGCGTTTAGCAAAGAATTCCATGCCGCCAGCATGCGGGACGTCCTGGCTTGCGCATTCATTTGATTCAGGTAAGAGCTTTAGGTAAAGTTGCTTTGTAAAGTGAACATCATTACTGTTGTATTATATGTGTTACCTATGTAGATCTTTATTGTATGTAAACCAAATTAACATGAGGAGACATTGTTTGGACACGAGTGACGGCAAAGGGTTAGATAATGTAGTCCTAATGTAGCTACAGTACGTGTGTTGAGATAGCAATTGTTACAGTACAGTAACCTTATGTTTGCAAAGTTAGTCTCATACCTAACCGTTAGTAATAACAAATGCTACCAGTAACGTGTATCTTGTTAGTTAATCAAGGTAAACATTTGCAACCCTAGCTACCAATAAATAATGTAATTATTAAATTAAATTCATACAGAACTTGCTTCAGATACTGATATAGACTAAATTGACTAATTTGCCTTGCCTTGTTAGCCAATTGCTTGAATACTGGCTAGCTTACAGATTACTCTGTTTTCTATGTACACCTCTAGGAGATAGACCAGGATAAGAACCGCGAATAACCGGTGCCCACTAACTGTTGATCATCTTGTAGCAGGTCTACAGACACCATTGGAGGTGCAACAGGCAATAATGTCCAGCAGAGCAGGTAGCAGTTACATAAATACTTGTGAGAATGATAAGCATGGCATACTGAAGTTTTGTCTATAGAAGTTCTCTGCATCCCATTGCTGGCTTGCCTCTCAAGTTAGCAATGTAGGTGCCTGTTTGGGTGACCAGATGTGGCACAAGTGCCCTGAACATTGTGCTGTCTTTTGGATGGGATGTTATACAGGGATCCTGACTGGTCACTACAGATCCCATGGCACTGATAGTATGAGTATGGGTTTTAAACCATGTCATGGCAAAATATCAAATATGGGCCTCATAACAACATTAGTATCTAATCATCCCCAGTCTCCAATTGGCTCATTCAAACCCTCCCCTCCTATTGTAACTATTCCCCCAGGTCATTGTTCTAAAAAGGAATGTGTTCTCAGTAAACTTATCAGGTAAAATAACAGATTAAATAACAATCTACTTGGCTAATGAAAAACCCTTCTGTTCATGTGTATTAATTATTTTATGTCTCTTTACTGTTCCTGTCCATCCCATCAGTGACCATATCTGTCTGTTTATTTAGAGCTCGGATGCTGCAGACTACCACAGATAGGCTACCGGGCCTAAAAGGAGTTCATATCTTTGGGGTGATGTAAACTATGGATGCATCTACGAACACGATCTCTGCTCACATCCAGTCACAAAGGG
Source organism: Esox masquinongy (assembly GCA_016801175.1). Taxonomy (NCBI): domain Eukaryota; kingdom Metazoa; phylum Chordata; class Actinopteri; order Esociformes; family Esocidae; genus Esox; species Esox masquinongy. The sequence continues at coordinate 19,857 of JACXGI010005696.1, forward strand.
TAACTGAGCAGTAGCCTTTCATTTAGTGTTGGGCTGGTAACTGAAATGTTGCCATTTCAAATTCCCCTGTTGAAAGTTCTTAGTATACCCTTGAGCAAGGCCTAAACTTTATTGCTCCTGTTGGTCTCTCTGGCTCAGAGCACCTGCTAACTGACCAAAATTTAAACATTTGTGGATGGAGAGGTGATCGGAATATGTAGGCTATGACAGCTAGCTGCTTGAGGCAAATTTTGGTTAAAGCCCTGAAATACCCAATTTAAAATTCAAGGGCTAGACATTTTTACTTGCACATTTCTGATTGTTGATTTCTTTCTTTGGGAATGTTAGTGAGTGTTCCCCTCTAATCAGGTGTGCAAGCTGTTGAGTATTTCAAATACATGGAATAACTGGGGGTTCCAGAGGAGTTTTGACAACCACTGCAAAAATTCACCCGCCATGTAATCTCCAGTCCAGAATCCAAACCACTAGAACATTTTATTTCGTGCTGACTTTCTATTAGTCCTAGACACATGAGGGTGTAGAGGGAAACACATTAGATCCCTTGAGGGAACGGAGGACCAGGCCACTTTCAGGGCATGTCCTCCTCAGTCAGTTTACTGCTTCCAGTACCTCTATAGTTCCATCCAACTTTTTCATCCTCTTTATGTTACGAGAAATGTTTTTCCAGTCTGGATGCATCTTGTCTCGTAGTTGGATACAGCTTTGACATACTGCATACAGACTCAGTAACTACCATGGGCCTCATGGTCTGTTTGTTTGACATGCATTTAATGTGTCTCCATATTTATTAAAAGTATTTGAATTACCTTTTTGTTGGTCAGTCATTCTTCAATATTCATACTTAAATTATCTATGAATAATAAATGTTAATGTAAGATATTTAAGCAAATAGGTTTGAAGGGGTGTAGTGTATGACCAATATATGACAACTAAGGTTTGTTCTTAGGCATAATGTGACGAAGCATGCCTGGATACAGTTTTTGACATTGTATATCAGCCAGACACCTGAAACTTCCTGTGTTATTACTAATATAAACCTGTTACCTCAACTACCAGTAAAACATTTTATGTTGTAGTCCAGTATGTTTATATATGACAATCACATGTATGCCTGGACCTGTATAGTACACACTCATTTTGGGGTCATGATTTTTCCTTAGAATCTAACATCAGCAACATTGTCAGACTGTAGCAGAACAATTAAAACTCCCCAGTCTGAAATAAAATCTATTAAACACTAGTACTTAGTGTGAACTGTTATTTACATTAGTGATTAAATTAAGATCTTAATTTTGTTTACTCTATATCAGCTGAGTTGTATATAATTATAAACTGGGTTGTTCAAACACTAAATGTTGATTAGCTATAAGATCTGGTACAAGTTAGTAACAGAGGGTCAGGCTGGTCTTCAAGTTTCATCAGAAATTCTGCCAGGCTGTCCACCCAATCCATACCTGGTAAGTTGTGTTCACCTACTACTTGAAACATTTGTAAGCACTCATTTTAAATTGAACACTGATTTTGCCGTAGTTTCTGTAGTTTAGTATAATATATAGTTTAGTATAATCTACAGAGGTTCTCCTTTGTCATCTATAAATATTCATGCTGTACGGTTGTCTCAGTGTTCAACACAAATCAGATCAAGTGGATTTATAACTAGTATACAGACGTTATGTAGGATGTTACACTCATCCACTGGTGTTTTCTGTTCATCAAATTGTTTTTATAGAACCCTTTTTGCATTGGCAGTGGTCACAAAGTGCATATACACAAAAAGAATTGGGGGACAGTGAAAAAAACAGTGGGAATGGAACCTAGGAAAAAACTGTGTAGCCAGATTTTGAGGGGCCCTCTTCTGGCTATGCTGGGTGAAATTCATAAGAATACGTAACCTTTTTGGGCCAATATTTTTGCATGTTCCCGATAATTGTTGGGTCAGTAAATACAGGTAGGCTTAGTCTTAGGCCGAATGCAGATCAGCTGCACAACCTGGTGGACAAAGACTGGGGTGACCCGGTTGCCTACTGTATCATCACTGTACATCTGCAAATCAACCAGGTGGACTTTGTGCAGGGACAGCTAGGAGTTGTCATGCCAGGTAATCCTAAAACATGGTCTAAGGACTTAGGTTCTCTTAAGATTCAACATGACACCACAGTAATTAGTTGGAGCATTCCTTAATTCCTAAAGGATACCTCAGAATTCAGACTGACCCTTGTCCCCTGGCATAAACTATTGCAGCATAAAAACTAAGGACTGAGATGGGGGGGGGGGTTGGAAACAATGTGGTATGCAGTATGTTTGGTATTAGTAGAAGGATAAGTGGCATGCTTCTTTGAGGATGTTTAGCCCGGTAGTGTTCTCAGCAGTCAGGGCCCACGGTGGAACATTGTGATACAGAACACTGATGGCCAGAACATAAAAAATACAGTCATCTATAAACTAATCAGTACTCATGTAATTGGCTAATACGGATCATTTATTACATATGCACAACTCAGGAAATACAACTCTGCAAATCTAACGTACTTGCAAATCTTTATGGTACTTCATTTCTTTGACCCCCCCATTAGAAATAAACAGGATCTCAAGTGAAAGTTAGTTGTATCTGTAGATCGCGAGTTGTCCTTGTATTTGGTGATTTGTCTGCGTAAATAAGGAGTTGCGTGTGTAATTTTTAAATTGTCTATGTGTACATATTTTTGGAATACTTGCAAAAGAAAATGTGTACAGACGCAAATTGTTAACTCTTGCAAGTCTTTAATCACTCATTCACAGATGTTTTAAAACAACTACGAAATGCAAAACTGTCGCATGGATTGTGATTTACAGACGTGCACATCGCTTTATTTACCCACAAGACATTTGGCAGTAATTTGAGGCCATATATGCATATGATTTCAATAAAACATCTGAATCGTATTGAACGGTCCAGGTATCGTTCGTTCATTCGTTTGTTCGTTGACTTTTGACAACGAAATTATGAGCAAACGACTCCTTTTTTCGTTTCTTCATTAATTCAGAAAAAAAGTTATTTTTTTTACCCAGTCGCCTAGTTGAGGGTGGATGCAGAGCTAAGATTGAGGAACAGGTGGATGCAGAGCTAAGATTGAGGAACAGTTGCTGCCTAATGTCTCTATTGCAGCAGATTGGTATCACCAAGAAGTGGGTTCACCTCTGACCAGGTTGTCAATGTTTGGCAGTGATCCCGTCACATCAGCCGAGGACCGAGCCAATGAGGAACGGCACTTCACAGAACAGTGGCCTGACATGTCTATTCTCTTTGACGAGGCAGTGAACTACAACAGCACACCTTTCAAAAATGCCTTGATCTGCCTAATAAATACAACAAAAAGATTTGCTTGAAAACAAGGTGTTCATGTTTTTATTGATCGATAACAGAATAAAAAGGTTTGATTTATCTGATGATTTACTTACTCAAAATAAACCAAATGTAACAGACTGAAATGAAGTTCTGGAAGTGTTTACATAAATATTGTAAATGTAATTTCAACATAATCTTGATGAAAGAAGAGATACATTTCAGATGACCAATGTGGATATTTTCTATGCCTAGAATTGACTACAGCTTATGGTCTGTAATTGCATGGTAAATGGTTAAGTGTAAGTATGTCCAATTTAACCCAGTCATTATCTAATATATGCAAGTAAAGCCTATTAATAAGTTGAGCTGCAATATTTCACTGAACTGACAATATGTATTACTCAATGCCTAAGAAATGTATAATATAGACTTTAACAATAAGTAAACACAGTGCCGGCCCTAGCCTTCTGGGGGCCCTAAGCAAAATTTGATTTTGTGGGCCCCCTCTCCCCTAGTAATCTGGGGCTCACTAGCAGTCTAGGGCTCCCTGGCAGTCTGGGGCCCTAAGCGGCTGCTTATGTTGCTTATGCCTAGGTCCGGCCCTGAGTAAAAACCAACCACAGTAACACTGCACGATATTGGAGCAGCAAATATCAAATAAGCTGCACTGATCTATAGATTTGTGTTCAACAGTAATGTGGAGGATTAACATTTGATTTGAAGCAAAAATACATAGATCTGTTTTTGTGTCAAATGCTCCATCTTGCACTTGCGGTGGGGGGGGGGCTAGAATGAAAACCAGCAGTACTTTGGGTCCCGAGGCCTGGAGTTGAGAACCACTGGCTTAAGGTGTTCCCCAGCTTACTGTAGAGCAGTGGCGTCGTTAGGCCTGGTGTTATGAATATCCCCCTGTATTTTTTGAATAGCCCCGGATCTCAAATTGATAAAAAATTTAAAAGAACAAACAAATGAACGAACGATACCCGGACCTTGAACACACTATATTAACTTCATACACTCTGAACTGTAGTGCTGCTAGGTCCGTGTACGGTCCGGGTATCGTTCGTTCATTTGTTTGTTCTTTTAAATTGGACAACGAAATGACGAGCAAACAACTCCTTTTTCCGTTTTTCCGGGAAAAACAAAAAACAAAATTGGTGGGGAATCAAATATTTGCAAAAATTTGAGGGGTGTACTCACCTTTGTGAGATACTGTATATATATATGTATATATATATATATGTATAGTGTCAACAAAAGTGAGTATACCCCTAAGTGAAAATGTCCAAATTGGGCCCAATTAGCCATTTTCCCTCCCTGGTGTCATGTGACTCGTTAGTGTTACAAGGTCTCAGGTGTGAATGGGGAGCAGGTGTGTTAAATTTGGTGTTATCGCTATCACACTCCCTCATACTTGTCACTGGAAGTTCAACATGGCACCTCATGGCAAAGAACTCTCTGAGGATCTGAAAAAAAGAATTGTTGCTCTACATAAAGATGGCCTAGGCTGTAAGAAGATTGCCAAGACCCTGAAACTGAGCTGCAGCACAGTGGCCAAGACCATACAGCGGTTTAACAGGACAGGTTCCACTCAGAAAAGGCCTCCCCATGGTCGACCAAAGAAGTTGAGTGCACGTGCTCAGCGTCATATCCAGACATTGTCTTTGGGAAATAGACGTATGAGTGCTGCCAGCATTGCTGCAGAGGTTGAAGTGGTGGGGGGGTCAGCCTGTCAGTGCTCAGACCATACGCCACACACTGCATCAAATTGGTCTGCATGGCTGTCGTCCCAGAAGGAAGCCTCTTCTAAAGATGATGCACAAGAAAGCCCGCAAACAGTTTGCAGAAGACAAGCAGACTAAGGACATGGTTTACTGGAACCATGTCCTGTGGTCTGATGAGACCAAGATAAACTTATTTGGTTCAGATGGTGTCAAGCGTGTGTGGCGGCAACCAGGTGAGGAGTACAAAGACAAGTGTGTCTTGCCTACAGTCAAACATGTTGGTGGGAGTGTCATGGTCTGGGGCTGCATGAGTGCTGCCGGCACTGGGGAGCAACAGTTCATTGAGGGAACCATGAATGCCAACATGTACTGTGACATACTGAAGCAGAGCATGATCCCCTCCCTTTGGAGACTGGGCCGCAGGGCAGTATTCCAACATGATAAGGAATAAGCTGAGGGTAAAGGTGATGGACTGGCCCAGCATGTCTCCAGACCTAAACCCTATTGAGCATCTGTGGGGGATCCTCAAACGGAAGGTGGAGGAGCGCAATGTCTCTAACATCCACCAGCTCTG
>JACXGI010005696.1:25579-45667 GCA_016801175.1 Esox masquinongy
GGCAACCTGTGAAGCTCTGGTGAACTCCATGCCCAAGAGGGTTAAGGCAGTGCTGGAAAATAATGGTGGCCACACAAAATATTGACACTTTGGGCCCAATTTGGACATTTTCACTTAGGGGTGTACTCACTTTTGTTGCCAGCGGTTTAGACATTAATGGCTGTGTGTTGAGTTATTTTGAGGGGACAGCAAATTTACATTGTTATACAAGCTGTACACTCACTACTTTACATTGTAGCAAAGTGTCATTTCTCCAGTGTTGTCACATGAAAAGATATAATCAAATATTTGCAAAAATGTGAGAGGTGTACTCACTTTTGTGAGATACTGTATATATATCTATATATATCCAAAGGTTGGAACAGCGTCAAGGGCGATAACGTGTTGCGAAGCAGAAGGCCGCGGGTTTGTGCCCACTCTGCACCAGGTTGACAACGAGCTATACAAAATGTACCCTACCATTAGATGGCAATTGTGCCATCTAAGGCACTCTTCTGTATTAGCTTAAACATTTGGAAGATTGTCATAAAGGCATGCACAAGACGTGTGTTAGAAGCCACAAGTTTGAGTTTAGTGTGGGACTGGCGAAGGCAAGAGGTGGCAGCTAAACACAATTTCTTGCCACCACAGTTGTCAGGAGTGCCTGCTGTAATATATTTGTATTTAGTTTTATTGAGTAGTATTATATTTTCTACTTTCGTTGTTAATCTCTATGGTAACCCATTCCAATATCTTTGAGTCCCCCTTCCCCTTAAAATGGTTCAGTCCCGGAGTCCGTCTGATCTTGTCACTGGGCAGTTCTCCCTCCCTTCCAGTGAAAACACCAGGTGTCGGTCCATGGTACTCTATGGCCCAATCCCAATGTCCACACTCACAGACTTTGAAGCGCATTCTCGCTAAGTCTGTGAGGGCTTAGGGCTGTACCACTGTCAAATCGTCAAGTGCGCGAGGGCTCTTTCGCAGACATTTTGCACCCTTTTCATAAGTCCACATTTCTGCCGACTTTGCCTGAGGGAATTGCCCACAGTTCATAGCGTTGTGACGTGAAACACGGGGGTTACCAGGGGAAGCCCGGATGCTAGAGAAAAATCCCGGCAAACCCGCCTTGAGAAAAGAATGGTAAACTGCACTACATCAACAAGGATTTAAGATGGCATTATAGAACACATGAAATCAGAGGAATGTAATCACCGTATTACAGACCTAGTATATTCAACTATTTATTTTCGTTTTGCTTAACAATACTGTTTTGACCAAAAATAGTACATTGTTTATTGACAAATAGATTGTTACTGACAATTACCTCTTGTCCACTCTGTAGGGCAACAGCATGCAAGTCACATAAATCAAGCAGTCGGTCTATTAAGTGCCTTGGCCGCGAAGAAAGTAAAAAACGTAAAATAAAAAGTCCCAAACCCACAATATTATGCAACATGTTTCAGCGTCGTCAAGGTAACATGATAAAGTCGCAAAGTGCTGTCCCATTACTATTTATAGCATTTAGAGCCCTTGCAGCCTCTTGTACTCAATCACTTACCAGGTGAAGTCAGATAAGTCTGTGAGGGTTCAGGGCTTAGGGTTTGGGGGGACATTGGGATTGGACCTATCTATGCAACTGAGCAGTCAGGATCGCATTAGACTAACCTAGCAGTAATGAAAGAAGGTACTGCTGCACATGTTTAATAAATATACGATACAAAATGTAATTGTTTAATCTTGCATTAGCAGCAGCCATTTATTATAGTTTAGATATGTCTGATATATCTAAATGCAATCATCAATATTATTGGTAAAGTTCGCTAACTAGTTGTAAAATGTCAAAACGATGGCTTTTTTTTAATCTAAGAATGCATTGTTTACAGATTTATCATTAAAGATGTATATAGTTTCAGCCTGTGTTAAGCAATGGACATAGTGGTCATAGCCTCAACAACGGTGTGTGATGTCACTTGGAGTCTGTTTCCTTATATGGAAGACTGTAAAAACAGAATGTTAGCTTTAAATTTTGCCGATTTGTTTAACAATATAGTACATACAGCTCTGGAAAAAAATAAGAGACCACTGCAACTTTGTTGCACTATTTGCCAGCGCATACTTTCAGAGTGGTGAAGCCCTCCCCATCCTCACTTCTGACAGACCCATCCTCTCTTAAATGATCTTTTAATACCCAATCATGTTAGTGACCTGTTGCCAATTGACCTAATTAGTTGTGTGATATTCCATCAGGTTTATTTTTTTAGCATTATACAACTTTTCCAGTCTTTTGTTGCCCCTGCCACAACTTTTTTTAAATGTGTTGCTGGCATGACATTCAAAGTGGGCATAATTTTTCAAGAAACAATAAAATGTCTCAGTTTCAACATTTGATATGTTGTCTTTGTATTATTTTCTATTGAATATATGGTTTAAATGATTTGCACATCATTGCATTCTGTTTCTATTTAAATTTTACAGGGTTGTACATGCATTCTATATTTAAGGATATTTCATTTAAACACATGCTGCTCTGTGTTTAAAAATACCTGTTTGAAAGTATCAAAAGGCACTCCTTCATGGAATGACCAAATGGTTAGACAAATGACTCAGTTTAATGTGTTTAATATTAGTAACCACATCCAAAACATTTGAATACATTAAAAATAAACATGGTATACTTTTAACGCCTGAAATTAACATTTTGGGTATCTCCTATGAAGCCAACGTTTACCATTGCTATTTTAAGTTAGAAACATGACACATTTGCCATTAATTGCATTCATAAAACAAAAAAGGAGAATGTGCAGATTATCAATATTTACAGTGGTCAGCAATATTTTCCTCCATCAAAGCTGTTATGTTATCAGAAAATGTAGCTCATCTGAAATTGGCCTCTTACAAGTGTCTGGCTAACTACAAGCATCTCAAGACAGACAACAAACAATATAACATGCTTCTGGTCTAAGTATCTGAAGTTATACACCAAACAATAGATTCATGTTCAGCTCCAGGTGTTTTTCCCCAGAAGATATGGTGCATAGTATCACTTAACAGAAATCCTGATGTTAGAAACAATGATCAAACAACCATTAGAGAACATGCTGTTGCAGCTTTATGCATATCAAAACATAGTGGATATACAGGGTTGGCAACCATGTTCCTTGAAAGGTTTGATGAAAGAGGTGGTGTGCTGAAATTAGTCACCAGCTGACCCGCGATGGAAGACCTGCCCCCCCCCACTTCCGGCGTACAATAAACTAATAAATCAAAAGAATTATGAAAAATGGGAGCCTGTCATTCACCATATGCAGTTGGAAAAGTCACGTGGAAATGTATACACCACCGTTCAAACGTTTGGGGTCACTTAGAATTGTCCTTGTTCTTGGAAGAAAAGCAAATTTTTTGTCCATTAAAATAACACCAAATTCATCCGAAATAGAGTGTAGACATAGTTAATGTTGTAAATGACTACTGTAGTTGGAAACGGCACATTATCAGCAAACCTCAGTCCTGTGTTCAAATGGCACATTGTGTTTCCTAATCCAAGTTCATCATTTTAAAAGGCTACTTGATCATTAGAAAATCCTTTTGTGATTATGATAGAACAGATAAACTGTTGCGCTGATTGAAGACCAGCAAAACTGGCCTTCTTTCGACTCCGGGATGCTGGCCTAGGCAGAGTTGCAAAGAAAAAAACATACAAAAAGAAAAGATTAAGATAAGCAAAAAAACACAGACACTGGACAGTGGAACATTGGGAAAAAGTGTTATGGACAGACAAATCTCTAAGTTTGAGGTGTTCGGATCACACAGAAAAAGAACATTTGTGAGATGCTGACCAAATGAAAAGATGCTGGAGAAGTGCTTGATGCCATCTGTCAAGCATAGTGGGGGCAATGTGATGGTCTGGGGATGCTTTGGTGGTGGTGAAGTGGGAAATTTGTACAGGGTTAAAGGGATCTTCAAGAAGGAAGGCTATCACTCCATTTTGCAATGTCATGCCATACCCTGTAGACGGGGTTTGATTGGAGCCAGTTTCCTCCTACAACAGGACAATGACCCACAGCTCCAAACTATCCAAGAACTATTTAGGGAAGAAGTAGTCAGGTGGTATTCGGTCTACAATGGCAGTGGCCAGCACAGCCACCAGATCTCAACCTTATTAAGCTGCTGTGGGAGGAGCTTGACTGTAGGGTATTTAAGATGTGCCCATCAAGCCTATCCAACTTGTGGGAGGTGCTTCAGGAAGGGGTGGGGTGAAATCTCTTCAGATTACCAAATGGACAACAGATAACAAATGGACAACAAGAATACCAAAGGTCTGCAAGGCTGTAATTGCTGCAAATGGAGGATTCTTTGATGAAAGCGAAGTTTGAAGGACACAATTATTATTTCAATTAAAAATCATTATTTCTATCCTTGTCAATGGCCATATTTCCAATTCAAACTAATTTCATGTGTTTTCATGGAAAACAAGGACATTTCTAAGTGACCTCAAACTATAGAACAGTAGTGTATGTACATGATAACTTCTTGTCATTATTTTGAAACAAGATCAGTAGGCCATGCTTGTCAAACAGACAACTGAATAGGTGTCCCTTAAAAAAAGTAATCATGGACTTCTAATCAGTTGTGTTGTCCTAAATTCAAAACACCTGGTCTTGCATGCAATCCTGCATACTTTCCTGAAACTGGGATGCCAACCCCTGCTTTACGCTATGTAGTGGTGAGGTCTGAAACTGTTCTAGCAATCTCGTTTTACATTTAGCATTTTTGTTGTCAAGATTTGAAAATAATGGTTCCATTATTGAACACTAAGTCGCTTTCTTTACCATTTCTCTTTCCACTGAAAAAGTCATTTTTTGTGTTGCTTCCCAGAACTATTTCCTGCAATTTGAAAAATTCTCTCAACTTAGTTCTCTCAGTCAGATTAGTTATAAGGATTCTCTCCTGTGTACCCTCCGATGAATAGTAAGATCAGATGATGTAATGAAACATGTTCCACAATCATAACAGATGAAGGCTTTTTCTTCAGTGTGCACTCTCTGATGGACTGTTAGGTTACCTGATGTTGTAAAGCTCTTCCCACATTCAGGGCAGGAGTAAGGTTTCACACCAGTATGTATTCGCTGGTGATTTTTTAAGGAACTAAGATGAGAAAAACTCTTTCCACAGTCACCACAGGAGTAAGGTTTCACACCGGTATGTATTCGCTGATGACTTCTGAGTGAACCTAACTGAGAGAAACTCTTTCCACAGTCAGAGCAGTGATGAGGCTTATCCCCTGTGTGCACTCTCTGATGATTAATAAGTATAGTTGATGCTGTAAAGCTCATCCCACAGTCACCACAGGAGTATGGTTTCTCTCCTGTATGTATTCGTTGGTGCCTTTTGAGGGAACTAAGTTGAGAGAAACTCCTTGCACAGTCTGAACAATGATGAGGCTTCTCTCCTGTGTGTACTCTCTGATGAATTGTAAGATCAGTGGCCGTAATAAAACACTTCCCACAGTCAGAACAGGAGTAGGGTTTAATTCCGTTGTGTATTAGCTGATGTCTTTTGAGTTTACCAGGTTCAGTGAAACACTTGGCACAGTCAGAACAAGAGTAAAGCTTTTCTCTGGTATGTATGTTCATGTGTCTGTTGAGCATTGATAAAAGTAAGAATTTTTCTCCACAGTGATGGCAGTGGTGAGGTCCCTTTTCTTTGTAGTCTTTGCGCTGTTGCTCTCCAGTATTGTCCACTTCAGGACTATCTGCTGTTGAATAGCATCAGAAAAGTCAGTTGGTGCAGTGAGACATATCAACGCAATAAACAGGATTTGGAACCAATACAAATTAAAAAGTTCTTAAAGTGAGTAACAAATTGGTGAAATCATCTATTTATTCGTGTTGCTTAGGGTGGTCGAGAAGACTAAACCACCCACTGATATCAAATGAAGCATGAAAATGAAATTTAATCAGAATAGCTCATTGCTTTGACAGCATTCAAACCCTCTTGAATCCACATCTAGTGATGGCCATTCGAGGCTTCATTAGCGTTATTTTAGCCGCAGGATATTATACTGGCAGCACTCAGATTTTCTTTATCACAATAAAAGCCATCCTTGAAATGTATAAGGCAATATAGTTAACAATCTAATCTGTGAAAAAGAACAGACAAGAATAACATTGGAACAGACATTGAACAAAATGTACAGACTAGATTGTTAACTATATTACCTTATATATTTCAATGTTGGCTTTTATTTTGAAAAAGAAAATCTGAGTTCGCACTGCTAGCATAATATCCTGCTGCTAGAAGAATGGTAATGAAGCCTCGAATGGCCAACACTATCTACATCAAAGCAGTTCTTACCATGAACTAAATCTCCAATCTCCTCCTCCTCCTCTTCAACTTTAATGACAATAAGTCCCTGTGTTTCATTGCAGTCTTCCAATGTCACAGATGCCATCTCTGGATCCTCCAGCGCTCACTGTGCGCCACAGTTACAATCAGGACCCAGTGACTCTTGTTTGGGCTCAGGATGAAAGGAGAGCAGAAGGCTGGGTTTGTCCTCTTTATACTAAATGAACACCAAACAAAACCCATACATTACAAGATGAAAGCACTTGAGAGAAAATACAATACATAAAAACAAACAACTATCAATCCGATGAGATGTGGCGATGTCAGTGCGATCAGCAGCACATTTGTTTGCTTTATGAAAGCTGCTTTATTTTGTTTGCTTTATGAAAACAACCAAATATTTCCAACAATTGGTGTCGTTAGGAAATATTGCAAAAAAATCTGTTGTGGTTTGTCATTCAAAATAGATTTAGTTCACCATATGCAGAAATTAAATAGATAATTACCAAAATTAACTAGCTACATTTAAACAAATTAAAATAAGAAAGTTTTCTTAGTCATACTATACTGGTAGAATAACGGTTTGCGAAGTGAACTAGAAGCATCATTCTGTGCAACAAATATGTAGGTCTTCCCAGTCTGCACCAATATAGCAAATGAAAATATAAAGGAAATTAAATTAAGTAGCGCAGACCTAGTTAACCTAGCGTCAATTTATATTGTTATTGTATTAGGAGCTTATAAAATAATTATGTTTTTTGTGTGCATTTTAACGTAGTTTTATGTCTATTGAGATTGTTAAATTACTATGTGCTTATTTCTTTGCATCAGCTTCAACTCAGCAACTCTTTCGCTGACGAAGAAAATGACAGGAAGGGAAAACAACAATGGTTTAAGCCAGCCTCGTTTTGCAGACAAGAAGCTTTTGTTTGCGGTGTACCATCACGTTGATCACTGTGAATTGTTAAACTGCGGTTCACGTTTCGACACGTTACGGTTCCGTAACGACGTTAGACTAGTTCAGCAAGCCGTAAACATCCACAGAGAAGAAACAAAAGTTAGCTTGCTTACCAAAATATCGACAAGGGTTCCACAGATGTTTTTTTTTTTTTAGTTTCATACCCAAAAGGAAGTGCACCGTTTCCCGTCTACCTCGGGAACATCGAGCGTAAATTAAATGGTTCCGCTCAAGTATTTATGACACTTTCTCAGCTCAGCTATTCGGGGAAAAACGTATAATTCCTTATAGTGTTACAATTGGGGTTTGTTTTAGGTTTAGACACGGGTTAGTGTTTGGCGTTAAGGCTAGGTTATATTAAGACACAAAAGTTAAGATATTAAGGTTAAGGTTAGGTTAAGGTTTATGTTTAGGGGATAGGGAACATGGATTTATGGGTTTGACGTCCCCAAAACAACTACCAAATACAATACATTTGCTGAATTATTCAAGAATAAAATCAACAACATTAGAGAGTACATTCTATCCTGGAAACATAACCCCCTGCTGGCCCCTTCGCAACCACCCAGATCTGCTCCTTTTGTGACATTGCTCTGGTGACACCTGCTACTGTGTTGGAAATCATATAAAAATGAAAACTTCCAGCGGCCCCCTTGACCCTATTCCATCATCACTATTCAAAAAATGCTCAGCCACTCTCATTCTATTTGTTACTCGTTTGTTCAACAAGTTTCTGCATACTGGGCAGGTACCGCCACTATTCAAGATGGCAGCCATCACCCCCTTGCTCAAAGCACCGTCCCTTGACCCAGACATCCTTTCAAACTACAGGCCTATTTCCAAACTCCCAATCTTAAGTCCTAGAGAAGATCAAATTCACTCACACCTCAGCTTCATGTGGTTTTTAAACATTATGTTACTCTCGGTGAGGCAAGATTCAAAGTGTTCACTATAACCTGTGGTGTCCCACAAGGGTTGGTCCTATTCTCTTCCTGCTGTACATGCTCCCACTTGGCCAGATCTTCAGACATCACGTTTTCAATTCTGCTATGCAGATGACACACAGGTGTACAATAAAACCAAACCTGACACAAAATCTGCCTTGTCAACCCTGTCCAACTGTCTGGATGAGGTAAAACGTTGGATGCAGGACAACTCCTCCAACTCAATAGTAGCAAAACAGTGGAAATGCTAATAGGCACCCTACAGCAAATCACCAACTCCTGCTTTTTCTGCCCTTCCATTAAAAGCCACATCGTTCCCCTCTCCTCAATCATCACCAATCTGGATGTGAAATTTGAGACTACGCTCTCTTTTAAGGCCCACATTAGGCATGTCTGTAAAACAATTTTTTCACCTTAAGAATATATCTCGCCTAAGACCTTCTCTCACCTTTTATGATGCAGAAAAGCTTATCCATGCATTTGTTTAAAATTATTATTTTAGTTTATAAAGCTATCAATGGAATCGGACATGCCTACTTATCTGACCTGCTCTCCCCCTATGAACCTCCAGGAATTCTACGGTCCAGCAATGCCAATCTGCTCAACGATCCAAGAACCCTGCTACAAAAAATGGGAGACCATGCCTTTTCCTACATTGGACCTCATTTCTGGAACTCTCCTTCCTGACAGCCTCAGGGCTGCACAGACAGACATGGCTTTTAAAGCAGGCCTTAAAACTCACCTTTATCAGTTAGCCTACACTTCCATTTAATCAAAATATACTATACATTATTATATATTTATATGTATTATTTTAGTTTACTGTATTATTTTTATAGTTTAATATACTTTGTATATATAATTTAATTTTTATCTGATAGTTCTTTTATTTATTTGATATTATTATTTGCTTATTTATTATATTATTTTATTTTTCATGCACTTAGAGATTATTCCTCTATAATTAAAAGTGCTTTACAAATGCAATAAAGTATTATTATTATTATAAAAACACATACAAAATGGAAATGAAACATACTGTAACAAATCACCATAGAAGGTGTTTTTGTGACACTTAATAACTTCAGCCCAATATCTGGGGATATGCTCAAGTAAAAGGTTTTATGGGAAAGAACAAAAAGGGGTCCTTCTTCTAGAACTCAACAAAACAAACAAAAAACTTCATAATGTAACAGAAAACATCCTATGTGTTTAGTTAGGTAACAAAACTTATGTTTAGGTAATATATGTTAGGTAACAAAACTTATGTTAGGTAACAAAACTTAAAAAACAAGGTCTCTTTTAAATGTAACTTCAACACTTAATCAGACCCACTGACATGCTGAGCCTTGCATATATAGTATTTCACCATAATCTAGCAGGGACATACAAGTTGCTCGCACACTATGTTCTCTATGCTGATGTGACAGACATTATTTGTTCCTATAAAAGAAACCAATTTTAATCTTTAGCATTTTCACCAACTCACTAACATGTAGTAAAAATTCAGATTTTCATCTGATCAAATCCCAAAGTATTTGTAACAAGCAATGCGCTCTACAAAAGAACCATTTAGGTTAGTCATTTTACAGTCATCCTAAGCTAGGTTCTGCAAATAACATGCATTTTGTTTTTTTGCATTGAGTACCAACCAACGGTTGAAATCTGTTTAAAATGCAATTTTCTGATGAAAAGGAACATAACTGTTTATTTACCATTGCCTCAAGAATTTCAGCAAGAGATGACAATTTAGAGATAGGGCTATCAGGGGATAGTTATTAACGACAATAGTGTCCCCAATTTTATCCAGTGGGAGCACATGAGGGATTTTCCAAACTTTAGGGTTAATGCAGAAATAAATGTTAGATTAAATATATGTCTTACAGCTGATTTATGGGGTGCTGCAGACATGGTTGTCCTTCCAACTCTTTTGTCTGAAATAACATGTAGTTCTAAAAAACCTAAACCCTGCATTTCTCAGCAGCTTTAGAAAACCTCTACATCTTTCATCAGAACAAAATAATACAATTCTGATTAATAGAGCACATTTAGAGCCCTCTAGATGAAACTTGTTCTTACCATGATTAACTAAATCTCCAATCTCTCTGTCCCCTAAATTTTCCAGCTTCAGTGAAACCATGAATGAATTTCATTGTTCAGAATGAGGCATGTTATTCGGTGCACTTGACAAATAACATACTTTGACATGTCTGGATCTTGTAGTCCACAGTGAGCATTGTTACAAGTCACAAAGACCCAGTGAATCCTGTTTGGGTTTAGTGTGGAACGGGAACTGCAGTCTGTTTTTTTCATCATAATTCTGTAACACAAACATGAAAATATTATAATAAAAGCCGACTCCAAACACGGAAAGGCAGCAAGATTTATCTTGACCTATATCAACGTTACACTGATATTACAGGTAAATTTGTTCAATGGTAAGCCAAATCACAATTACTTCTATGTAAGGGATAATCAACAAGGGACATGTAATGAATACAGAGTCGGGAGATGGGATCCAAGCGCAGAGGCGCAGTATATTATACAAAAGCACAAAACGTGGAGCAGGAGTTGTAGTCAAAAGCCAGGCAATAGGAATCAAAAAACACCAAGGGTAGACAGTCCACAGAGAGCAACAGTACAGAAGGGAACAGACAGGAGACAATGTTGTTAAACCAAGAAGCTAAGTTTCAAAACCAGAGAATGACCAATACCAAAGAATGACAAAACGTTCAGAATGCAGAAAAGTCAGCAATACCTCACAATCACACAGGGGAACTGAACTGACATATATAGGGCGGTGCATAGGGATAGAAGGGAGTGCACAGGTGTTCAGAATTCGGGTGATTGTGAACTAGTGCTGCGTTCATGTGAGTTGGGGAGTGTGCTGTGTCCGAGTGTGCTGTGTGCTAGGAACGGGCTGGCGGCGTGACCTGCCGACAGTCCTCACGGGAAAATTAATTATCTGGAAAAGAATGTACAACATGGAAGTTTAGGAGAGTGGGAATGGACATTGCATTAAGTTATATGATTTTCATAGAGAACACACAAAAACAAAGTTCTTCATCCCTTTAATAACATCAATATAACGTAACATACACTGCTCAAAAAAAAATAGGGAACACGTAATTATCACAGAATAACACCAAGTCAATAATACTTCAGGGATATCAATCTGTCCAGTTAGGAAGCATAAGCGATTATGAATCAACGTCATCTGTTTTGGTGCAAATGAAAGTGACAACAAGTGCACTGGAGAGGCAAAAGCAAGACAACCCCCAAGGGAATGGTTTTGCAGGTGGTGACTACAGACAATTGCTCTCTCTTTATCCTTCCTAACTGATTCTTCTCTAGTTTTGCATTTAGCTACTGTCCTTGTCACTACTGGTAACATGAGGCGGTACCTGCAGCCCATTAAGGTTGCACAGGTAGTCCAGCTCCTCCAGGATGGCACATCCATACGTGCCATTGCAAGAAGGTTTGCTGTGTCTCTCAGTACAGTCTCAAGAGCATGGAGGAAATACCAGGAGACGGGCTATTACACGAGGTGTGCTGGACAGGGCCGTACAAGGGCATGAACCCAGCAGCTGGACAGGTATCTGCTCCTATGTGAAAGGAGGAACAGAAGGCGCACTGACAGAGCCCTACAAAATGACCTCCAGCGGGCTACTGGTGTGCATGTTTCTGACCAAACTGTCAGAAACAGACTCAATGAGGGTGGCATGAGAGCCGGCGTCCTCTAGTGGGACCTGTGTTCACAGCCAAGCACGTGCAACACGATTGGCTTTCGCCAGAGAACACCAGAATTGGCAGGACCGCCATTGGCGCCCCGTTCCCTTCACAGAAGAGCAGGTTCACACTGAGTACGTGACAGACGTGAAAGAGTCTGAAGATGCCTTGTTGAACATTATGCTGCCTGTAACATCATTCAGCATGACCAGTTTGACGGTCGGTCAGTGACGGTCTGGGGAGTCATTTCCTTGGAGGGTCGCACAGACCTCCACATGCTAGCCAACAGTACCCTGACCTGTTAGGTACTCGGATGAAATCCTCAGACCCATCGTCAGACTTTACACTGATGCAGTGGGCCCCATGGGTCCCTCCTGGTGCAGGAAAATGCCCGGCCTCATTTAGCCAGAGTGTGTAGGCAGTTCCTGGCTGACGAAGGCATTGATGCCATTGACTGGCCCTCACGTTCCCCAGACCTGAATCCAATTGAGAACCTCTGGGACGGTATGTATCAGTGCATCCTACGCCGCCAAGTAGCACCACAGACTGTCCAGGAGCAGCTCACTGATGCCCTGATCCAGGTCTAGGAGGAGATCCCCCAGGACACCATCCACCGTCTCATCAGGAGTATGCTCAGACGTTGTCGGGAGTGCATACAGGCACGTGGGGGCCGTACACACTACTGAGTCACATTATGAGTAGCCGTGATGAAACTCACGGTTGGAACAGCCTGTGATTTCAATTGTTTACTTTGATTTTCAGTTTGAAACTAGCCCTCAATCGGTTGGTGATTTTGGTTTCCACTGACAGTTGTTACATCATAATGTTCTCAACAAATTACACAATGTACAGTGAAGTTTTGATCTCTAATATTTTTCTTTTATCGAGACCTGATGTGTGATATAAGTGTCCCTTTAATTTTTTTGAGCAGTGTATTTTAAAAGCTCACCAATACGCACCAAATTTAAAGGGTATGGAAATGAGCAAATATCGGCCCTAATGGAGAAAACTTTGTTGCAATCTCAAGAGAAAATCAGCAGGGGTGAAATATGGCTTTCAACCAAATGCAAGCTTTTAAAACAAGCGGAATAGGAAATAAGAAATAGGTCTACAAGTATAAATTTGAATTTGGTGATTTTTCACTTGAAATTAGTAAATACTTACTCTTGTAAAGTAAATAATTTTTAATGTATTTCCTTTGTCAAGACCCGATGTGTGTTTCAAGTGTTCCTTTAATTTTTTGAGCAGTCTATTTGCTGATAGAACTGTATTTATTTGCCAATAGAAATATGAAGACACAAACATAAGTCGCTACTGTAGCAAGTCGTTTACGAGGGCGATTTCAGTAGGTTTTATTTTTGTCAGAACTCGATGGCTGAACATGATGCCATAAGATACTCGCTTATATCTTTATAGTAGCTTATGGCACTTACTATAGTCAATGTCATGAGTAACAGGGAAATGATGCTGGAGACGGTATTCGCCATGCACACTTCAAGCTAAATTAAGGTTCAAGTGTCTGAAACCCCGCATCGTAGGCTACTGCAGGCTACTGTCTATGATGGATAGGTGTTGGTGCCTCTCCCTCGTCAAGAAGAACATTTCTTCAGCTCTGAATGCTTGTTTTCTCTTGCGTTCCATTTTTATTTCAAACAATTAGAATGGATGTTTCCAACTATGCTTTATATTCCCAATGAAAAAATCACGTGTTAATTGCTATGTGACAGATATTCTACAGTATATAGCTACCGGAGGAACTGATAATTTGATGTCACGTGATCGACTTCTGGAGATACTATGATTTTGATTGGCTGAATATGATGTTTCGTCCTCCCTAAACTTCACCACTTCGAGTTTTACATTTTCCTGTTGATGCCTCAGTAGTTGTAGAATACATCGCCAGCGATATTAAATGATTCTGATAAGTAATCAAGCTCTATCGAAATGCAAAAGCCTATATTTTAAAACATATTCATGGCTTAATTCCATTCTAAACCCCAAACATGGCATAATTCCATTCCAAACGGCCGTAACGTATTACTTACGAGGCACTTAATAAAGAACGATGTACGTAATGGTTGGGGAAACAGGCGTAAATTAAGGCTACGTGCATCACTAAACCGTCGTAGGTGCCACGTTATCGGGAAACCGGGCCCAGACCTGGTGAAGTCTCTGTCATTAAAAGACAATAGATTGCCCACCTGAGTTGATTAACATACGACACTGTGATAATTGTTACAATGAATTTCAGAAATACTCTCCATTTTATCACCCAAAACAAGTCCTTTTTATGGAAATAAATTATTAGGAAAACAATGTAATTGTGACATCATCAATTAATATGGTGAAAAATGTGCAAAATGCAATTATGGAAAATAGTTTCAAATCAAATATTTATTTAAAGGGTGTACAACATACCTTTATATGTAAGGAATAATGTAATACTGATATTGTAAATCAAATACCACTGAGCTACTTACACATTTAAAATATTTATTTTAAAACATGACGGTATACATACAGCACTCAAAGGTAGCTATCCGTGTTCGGCACTGATACTGTGGGTTAATAGCATGTTTTGGTATAGCTGGTTGTCTAATGTTTTTGTTTTCGTTTAAAAATGCATCTGAAGTAACAGATTTCTGTTTAAATTGGATGCCAGCTCCTAATATTTTGTGGACATGGCAGAAGTGTGAGAGGAATAGGAGAATAGTGAAGCAGCAATAGTGAGACAGAAGCCTCGTAGTTAGTACAATTGGTTACTATTGTGGGCTTTCTGGCACCCATAATTGTTCATTCATCAATCAAATGTTTGCCAAACAATGAAAAAGGACAAGTCCAGTGGCAGACTCCATTACCATCATCTACCATCCGCTGGCTGCATCTCTCCACTGTACATCTCTCCATTCAGAAGATGTATTATTCAAAGAGAGTAGTATTCTCCATTGCTTGACCTGTCATGATTGAGCCAACAGCATCCAATTTCTGGCGTGCCACTGAAATTATGCAGGGTTGGTTCTTGTCAGGGCCAGATGTTGCCTGAAGTGGTGTTTGAAGACCAGTAGGGCCAGTGTCCGAAATGAACTTTTAAGCTCACCTGCCAAGCGGACTGGTAGATGAAAAAAATCAACCAGCCAAGTATATTTTTTACCTGCCAAAATAATAAATTGCCCTTTTGTGTCACACAGAACAACTCATTACCACAGGAGTTGACCGACTGTAATCATGCTGTAGCCAGCCTCTTGAAACTCCTTTATCTCCAAACCTCCATTTCTCACAAAACTTTCTTTTTTTGTGTTTCAGCCCCTCCCTATCTTAATAATATTTAAAAACAATTTCTTGAAATTCTACAAATTCCCCAAGGATATGTTTGTTATTTTAAAACTAATTTCCTGAAATTAAAAAAAAATGTCCCATGAAGCTGAGAACAATGGCCCTGCATGCATACACATTCAGCATTTTAGATGTAGCTATAATCCTACTTATTGTGGCAACAAAATGTTCTGAGAATAGCTCATAAACAAAAGTACATGTCACATTGTTTTCCATGTTTCACAAATATCCAAGTCCTATGAAATCATTTACATTTAAGTTATTCAGGATCAAAACCACTTGCCCTATGTTTTCTAAAAGGGGGGTACAAGAGGTTACTAATAGGAAAACTAGTAATACATGATTTGTATTGTAATGTGAAAATATTAAATGAATACCTTATAAAGCCCCTATCTATTAAAGGCTTAATAACTACCTAACTACACTCATATTAAGAATGTATACTGTGAACTCAAAGGTCAGGATTTGATTCCTATGATCCCCAAATCAAAACCTTGCTTACCACTGTCTCTGGTTCTGTCCCTGTCTCACTACTCTCTGGGCCACTCTGTCTTCTAACTCCTGCCAGCTGTCCCTCAGCCTGCTCCTCCTCCAGTACCTCTACCCTAGCTTCAGTCACTAGCTCACTAGTTTACAATCCATTTTCCAAAACTAAAAACTTACTTAAATTGTATAAAGCAGTTACAGGAGGTTGTTGAAATTAATTAGATATTATTACTTAATACAGTTATGCTTAATGGTTTGCATACCCTTGGAAAATTGGTAATATATCTACATTTTCTAAAGAAAATGTGAGTGAGCAGGCAAAACACGTCTTTTTATTTCTTATGGGATCCACATTCAAATGTAGGTCATAACAGAATGGCACAATCATAAAACAAAACATGGCAACAAAGAAAAAAATGAACTGACCCCTGTTCAAAAGTCTACATACCCTTAGTTCTTAATATTGTGTATTGCCCCCTTTAGCATCAATGACAGCGTTCAGTCTTTTGTAATAGTTGTCTATGAGGCCCCCGAATTCTTGTAGGTAGTATAGCTGCCTATTCGTCTTGGCAAAATGCCTCCAGGTCATGCAAAGTCTTTGGTCATCTTGCATGAACCGCACGTTTGAGATCTCCCCAGAGTGGCTTGATGATATTTTTTAGGTCAGGAGGCTGTGATGGCCACTCCAGAACCTTCACCTTTTTCTGCTGTAACCGCTGGAGGGTCAACTTGGCCTTATGCTTAGGGTCATTGTCGTGCTGGAAAGTCCAAGAGCGTCCCATGCGCAGCTTTCATCCAGAAGAATGCAAATTGTCTGCCAGTACTTTCTGATAACATGCTGCATTCATCTTGCCATCAATTTTGCCAAGATTCCCTGTGCCTTTAGAGCTCACAAACCCCCAAAACATCAGTGAGCCACCACCATGCTTCACAGTGGGGATGGTATTCTGTTCACAATAGGCCTTGTTGACCCCTCTCCAAACATAGTGTTTATGTATGTGACCATAGAGCTGTATTTTGGTCTTGTCACTCCGAATAACAGTGTGCCAGAAGCTGTGAGGCATGTCAAGGTGTTGTCGGGTATTTTGTAACTGGGCTTTTTTGTGGCATTGGCGCAGTAAACGCTTCTTCCTGAAAACTCGTCCATGCACCTCATTTTTGTTCAAGTATCGTCGTATTCTGCTCCTTGAAACAACTACACCGTTTTTTTCAAGAGCAGCCTGTATTTCGCCTGAGGTTACCTGTGGGTTTTTCTTTGTATCCTGAACAATTCTTCTGGCAGTTTTGGCTGAAATCTTTCTTGGTCTACCTGACCTTGGCTTGGTATCAAGAGATCCCTGAATTTTCCACTTCTTTATAAGTGATTGAACAGTACTGACTGGCATTTGCAAGGCTTTGGATATCTTTTTATATCCTTTTCCATCTTTACAAATTTCCATTACCTTGTTACACAGGTTTTTTGACAGTTCTTTTCTGCTCCCCCATGGCTCAGTATCTAGCCTGCTCAGTGCATCCATGTGAGAGCTAACAAACCCATTGATTATTTATACACAGACACTAATTGCAATTTAAAAAGCCTCAGGTGTGGGAAATTCACCTTTAATTGCCATTTTCACCTGTGTGTGTCACCTTGTGTGTCTGTAACAAGGCCAAACATTCAAGGGTATGTAAACTTTTGATCAGGGCCATTTGGGTGATTTCTGTAATCCTTATGATATAAAAAGGAGCCAAAGAACTATGTGATAATAAATGGCTTCATATGATCACTATCCTTAAATAAAATACTTTTTTTGCATGATCGGTCATATTTTCAAAATCAATGCCAAAATTTCACAATTTCTGCCAGGGTATACAAACTTATGAGCACAACCATATTTAACATTTTATTAAAAGGTTTTGTCAGTGAAATGTGTAGGCTTTGTGGTCACCTTGCTAACAGTAGTTTCCATTCGTGGCGTCTTACTCGGAGGTGAAGAATTACGCTATTTTGCCATCTTCCATGGTTTTACAGGCAAAATATGAACCCATTATCTAGCTACATGTCTAATTATTCACAAAACTAAAACGCAGGCAGCAGCATTACCATAGCTAACGTTTAAACATATAGACAACATAGCATATAGACAGGGTAGAGTCTTCAGTCTGGGAGATTTCCCTCGCTTCAAGTATCCTTATCGTTTCACTGTCAGTACAGAAACTATTATCTTACTATGACGGTAGCTAGCCGCTACAAGACAATTCTGTTCAGCCCAAGATCTGAAGAACAAGTTTAAGACCGGATTGGCTATCGGATCGCCAACTTCACTCCTTAGTACCGTATTCCTTCAAACATGCCTGCATATTTTCTCACCAAATGAATGGGTGGATTTCAATGTAATGCAAACACAAGTAATTTCCTCCAAGACATCATGCCACATATTTTATTACATTGCTATCTTGGTACAAACATTTACCCACCAGTGTGGCGGTGGCGGTTAGCCTTTTGAGATGTACTCACCAAACGGGAAATCTACCCGCATTTGGGGCATGGCAGGTGTTAATTTCGGACCCGGATTGTAGCCAATGGTATGGGCGGAGTAAAACACCAGCAACCCTTGCAAATACATAGTGCCCCTTTATTTTTTCATCATATAATCCCTCTATACAATCTCCTGAACATTTCCTACAATCCATTCACTGTGGCGTATAAAATAGTTTTTTCTGTATGAGGCATTATGTATTTCATATACAGTCATTTGCATTGTGGCCAATGGTATGGGCGGAGTAAAACGCCAACAACTACTGCAATTACATAGTGCTCCTTGATTTTTTTGGCATATTTTCACTCTATACTCTATACCCTGAACATTTCCTACAATACATTCACTGCGGCCTATAGAATAGTTTTTTCTGTATGAGGCAATATGTATCCCATGTACAGTATGTTATAGGGTTTTTCCTTGGGGGCTGAATAGGGTGTGAAAAATATTGTGTTGCTGGGTGTAGCCAGGTCCGACTCCAAGCATATGCAACATATGCGGTCGCTTAGGGCCCCTGACTGCTAGGGAGCCCTCGACCCATAGGGGAGAGGGGGCCCCAAATAAAATTTTGCTTAGGGCCCCCAAAAGGCTAGAGCCGGCACTGGATGTAGCACACAGTGCCCATTCAAAACAGATTATATTTGGTTACTAGACACTCTCCTGAACATTTCCGACATTCAAGGGCGTAAAATTAGGGGGGGGGGACAGGTCAATGTGACCCCCCTGGAAAAGAGTGAAAATCCTGGGATCCATTGACCCTGACCCCCCAAAATACAATACAAACCTACGCCGTTGCCTACAATACAAACCTACGCCGTTATGATGCAATACGTATCCCGTGTATAGTATATTATAATATAATACTGTGTTGCAATGGGGTAGGAGGTGGAAAGTATGGTGTTGCTGGATTTAGCGCAAAGAGTCCATATACTGTATAACTAATGAGCACCAGCAAATGAACAAGAATTACATCATAAGGATTCATCAATTTATTTTTAAAATATGAAATGTTTATAACAATAGTTTACTCCATCTCCATTTTTCAATGTGTTCACCTTAGAATATTATTCATCCTATGTGAAGTACTACACTCTAAAAAAATGCTGGGACAAAATTGACCTGATTTGGGTCGTTTCTGCTACCTGGTGCTGGGTCTATATAGTACATATCCAGCACTGGGTTATTTTGACCCAGCGGGGTTGGGTTAGTTAAATGACCCAAAATGTTGGGTTACTTGATTTAACCAGACATGTGGTATTTTGACCCAGCGGGGTTGGGTTAGCTAAATGACCCAAAATGTTAGGTTACTTGATTTAACCAGATGTTAAAGATTAATTTATTACCCTATTCTTATTCTACCCATTATTCTGCAAATTAACTGTAGTAAATGGACTGTTTTAGATTAGGCCTTAAATTGCTTTGGACTGTCCATGGTTGCCACATATAGAAGAAGACCTAGGTCAGCATGCCCTGTTCTTAGAAGTGATTATGGCCACAATCAAGGCGCCAGGCCTCAAACCTATCTTATCTACGACCCTGTTCAGTTGGCTCCAAGGTAAAGTTGCCTGTGTCTCCTCTGTATTCTTCCGTTTGTGGAGGACAGGGACTGGGGGTAGCTCAGATCAGGAGGTCTGTTAACTCTGACCTAGAACTATGGTTGCCATGACAGTGTAGGGTTCTATCTTGTTTTCCTATTAGTATGACGATTTGTTTTGTATGTATCTTATAGCATTAGAGATAATATATTTGGGGTCTGACAAGGAGGGGTATAAAGAGGTGGAAGCAATAATGTGTG
>JACXGI010005697.1:0-30145 GCA_016801175.1 Esox masquinongy
GGTCATGCTCCAACAATCTAGCAAGCACTTTACGCACCAACGAGACATGCTCCGCGCGGGTAGCCGTGTAAATCAAGATGTCGTCAATATACACCACTAACCCTTCGCACAACATGTCCCTAAAAACGTTGTTGATGAAAGATTGAAAGACTGCTGGAGCATTCATCAAACCGTACGGCATCACCAAATATTCATAATGTTTTCCATTCGTCCCCTTCCCGGATACGCACCAGGTTATAGGCACTCCTGAGGTCCAATTTTGTAAAAAAGCGGGCCCCGTGCATCCTCTCGACCTCCGCAGAGATTAAGGGAAGAGTATAGCTGAACGGGATGGTGATCTTGTTCAGCGCCCTGTAATCGATGCACGGGCGCAAACCACCGTCCTTCTTTTTCACAAAAAAGAAACTCGAGGAGACCCGTGACTTGGAGGGCCTAATGTATCCCTGTCCTAACGCTTCCTCAACATACGCGGACATCGCCGCCGTCTCGGTGCGGGACAGTGGATACACGCAACTCTTAGGGAGTGCGGCCACTTCTAAGAGGTTTATCGCGCAATCCCCCAGTCTATGAGGTGGTAATACAGTACCCTTAGCCTTGGAAAAGACCTCGGCCAAGTCCCTGTATTCGGGAGGAATTGGCACGGCGGGAGCACTGTCCGGACTTTCCACCGTGGTTGAACCCACAGAAACACCCAAACACCTACCTTGGCACTTCCGCGACCACCCCGAAAGGACCTGACTAGACCAGGAAATGATGGGGTCATGGAGAGACAGCCAGGGGAAACCCAAAACTACAAGGAATGTGGGGGAAACAAATAACGTGAAACGAGAGGGTTTCGCGGTGTTCGTTGCAGGTGGCCATTAGGAGCGGGATAGTACACTCACTAACAAAGCCCGACCCTAGTGGCCGGTTATCCAACGCTCTCACAGGCAGGGGGCTGGTGAGGACCTGAAGGGGAATACGTGCCCGTACTGCGAAAGCCCTGTCGATGAAATTCCCAGCAGCGCCTGAATCTACCAGCGCCTTACACTGGGAAAGCAACGGAAACCCGGGGAACTCAACAGGGACGGTGCAGAGAGTAAGTGGAAAGGCGAACGGTGAATGGGCATGAGCTACCTGGGGTGATGCGGAAGCGCCGTGCCTGTCACCTCTGGAGCCAGAGGAGGAGGTGTAGCGCGGAGCAGCAGACCTGCCCCAACGCTTCGCTGAAACCCTCTGATCTCCTCCTCCTTGCCCTCTGTCCGGGAGTGCAGCCGTCCCCAGGTCCATAGGGACGGCGGTGTCCAGGTGGTGGGGTGGAACGATTGGGCTGTCGCCAGGACGTCCTCGGGCTGCCAGCATGTTGTCGAGACGGATCGAAGTCTCCACCAGTTGTTCAAATGATAGATCCACGTCCCGGCACGCCAGCTCCCTTCGGACGTCCTCCCGAAGGCTACAGCGGTAGTGGTCGAAAAGGGCCCGGTCGTTCCACCCAGAACCCGCTGCCAGGGTTCGGAACTCCAGTGCGTACTCCTGCGCCAATCTCGTCCCCTGCCGTAGGTGGAACAGCCGTTCGCCCGACTCTCTTCCTTTGTGCGGATGGTCGAACACGACCCGGAAGCAGCGGACGAACTCAGCGTAGCTGCCCTGGATGGACCCCTCGGTTTTCCGTATGGTGGTGGCCCACTCCAGGGCTTTGCTGGGCAGGCAGGAGACGAGCGAGGAGATCTTCTGAGCGTCAGTCGGCGCAGGATGAATCGCCTGAAGCGCGATGTCCACTTGTAGGAAAAAACCCTGACAGCGGTCCGCCGCCCCGTCATAGTCCCGAGGGAGCGGAATGTGCATCGCTCCCACTCCAGTGGATGTAGGCTGATACTCCCCGGTGATACGACCGGTGCTGCGGGAGTGGACTGGGCCAACTCTAGGCGCCGAACAGCTTGTAGGACGCCGTCCATCGCGACGCCTAGGTTGGCCAGCATGGTGGAGTGTTCCTTAACAGCCTCCGCAACACCGGTCTCTTTCACGACTCCGTGCGCCATTCTTTTTCTCTTCAAATGGTGTGTTATTCTGTCAGCTCTGGTGTGCGAAGGAGGAGGAGCGGACTGCGGAGTCGTTTCGTGAGAAGTATTCATTTAATGAGCTGAACTCTGCTCGTACAGGCGAGACAATAACACGCAAAGACAAAGGGAGCAGAGGGAACATATATACTAGGGGGAATGACTGGATGATGATCAGGTGCGCCAAACGAGACAACAGGTGTGATGAGTGGATGAAATGGGCGGTGGTGTCAGAAGGCCGGCGACGTGGAGCGCTGAAGCCTGCCTCCTGTAGGGGGAGCACTGGAAGCAGATGGCGCAGGTGTCACATCCACTGTATTAGATTTTAAGTAAATATTTAAATATAACCTTTTTATGTAAGAATTTTCCCAGACCCAAAAACTCAACAGAATTTGCCAAAAAAGGCCTTATAGAGCCCTAGCATCAATGTGCATCCAGTTCACAGAAAAACAGCAACACTCAATATTAACTAAAATATGAAATCAGTCAAACTGTCCCAGTCAACTCTCATTTGTCAAGTCAAAGAAAAATTTAATGAGACTGTAGTTATGGCATCATGTGGATTGTTGAATATGATTAAAAAAATCATGGAAAAATGTCTGCAGTTTGTGAAATAGGGGTCAACTACAGTACAGGCCATTCGCATGCTAAAATCAGCCTGACACTGATTTGTTTTGGCACTCCATAGCAAAACAAACAAAAATGTTATTTTTCGTCAGGTTGGAATTTTACTTTTTCGTTCAGAAATGTCTGTAAAATCACCAGAAACTTAACTTTTAACTTAGTAAATCTGCTACCAAATATTCTCATGAATAAAATAAGAGACATTATGTGATTCTGTGTCAATGTTATTAAAGTATAACATTATTTTTATTTTCAAATACATCTCTTTTTGGACATAGATATGTTGAGATTATAGTGTACAAATTACTTTTTGTAATTATTATAATAATGTTCCAGCCCCGTAACTATCCACTCTGACAAAAATAGGCCAGTCCCTGAATCAGTTGCTTATTAGGTAAAACATCCAAAATAACCAATGTAATTGCATCAACCTGTCACTTTGTCGAATATTTTCTATGAAGAGAGGTAAACAATAAAATGATTACTGTGGGCCAGATAGCTGCCAGAAGTGAGCTGATGTTCTAAGGTTGTTTGTACTAAGCTTATTTAAAATTGTTTAACAATGCATAATCTTGATGTGGGATTCCAATATCTGAGAGGTATTAAAAAACGACTTCTCTTGACCCATATTTGAGAATTTTCTTATTTACATGCTTTATTCACATGCTTTTATCTGTTATTTAACCTTTTATTGAAAAAAAAATAATGGCCATACCTACTTTCAAAAAGCTTCTGTGAAGCTTCTGAGAGAAAAAAAAATAATCCACTGAATCCATTGAGTGTATTGATTAAATTACTGTCCGAACGGTTCAGATTTAACAAGACGCACTTTGCTTGACATTCCTGTGATGATATCTGATGTCACCAAGCGAGTGTCAAAGGTGAAAACTAACAACTCGACTTTAGAGCCCAGGCTCGTTGCTGGGTCACATTGGTTTCTAGCTCACACACTTGTGATTTTACCAAAAAAAGTTTATTCACTGACGTCATGACATTGGTAGCTATTTGGATTAGATTCCAGGGGGTCAGGACTGGAGACCCCCTTATTTCTGGTAATAGTTGATTTGATCCATAGCACACCCAGATGATTAGTCGTTGGAGCCATAATTCTCAATCTAAAATTGGTACTGCTTCTGGGTGGTGTGTCTACCTCACTGTATCTCTGCTTTATGCAGGGAGGTCTAGGTACATCTTTACTCAATGACATAGAGGGAGAGAAAAAGCGAGGAAGGTTATGATGGAAAGAGAGTGATAAAGGGAGAGGAGGTTGGAAGACACTCGGGTCAGTGTGAAAATGGCAGAGCCTAGATAAATCACCTCCTTAGAGCAAACATTGTCCAAGGCACCAAGCTGTGTGTGTGAGTGTGTACTCTGGCTGGCAGTAGCCTGGGTAGATAAGGAATGTTTACAGAGATAAAGAGAGAAGAGGTGTGTTATTGTTCCTGTAGGTATGAGTCCCCTGTGCACCTGGTCAAGCCTTTAGCCATTTCTGTGCCTGTGTGTGTGTGTGTGTGTGTGTGTGTGTGTGTGTGTGTGTGTGTATAGTATGTTTGTGTATGTGAGGACCAAAAAGTTGTCAAGGAAATGTAACATTGTTGGAATAAGGTTAATAAAGGTTTAGGGTAAAACCTTAGGTTTAGGTTTAGGGTAAAACATTGTTTACCCTTATTTTACCAGGTATGTTGACTGAGAACACATTCATTTTGCAGGATTATGATTTGTACATCATCAGCTTGGGATTCAGTCTTTCAGTTACTGGTCAGATGTGAAGGAAAAGTCAGGCTTAGGTCAGATGTTAGCTTAACGTTATTTTAAGACCAGGTCGGGATAAAGGTTAAGTATAGAGGGCTAGGGTTTGCTTTGTGTATTAATAATTAGGCATTCATTCTGAAAATTTAAGGTAAGAATTACAATTTGGGAAAGGCTTGAAATATATTGGAAATAAGTGGCAGCGCTTATACTGATGTTGGCGAAGGCAGTAGGCTAGCATACACACAAGGTTGTCATTGCACAAAATAACTTTTTCTCTCCATTGATTCAAACTCATAGCAACTCAACCACTGATATTTCAGCCACATCACGGTGGCGAACTGCTACTTATACTTAATAACGCTAACCATTGCCCCTAGTGGTCAGTTTTCACATCGTTAGACATATACTCATCTTTGACAAACGTCTGAGATAGATGTTTACATGGTGCCTAAATAATTGTGAATTTGTCCTGCATGTAAACACTGTTTACCAATATTTGAACTCTCATTCGGGAACATCACACATTCACTCACACACACACACACACACACACACACACACACACACACACACACACACACACACACACACATGCACACACTGATCATATGAAAGTACACTATATACTTCTGAGCTGACACCATTCCACCTTTGTATTTGTCTTCATTCAGCCATAACTACTTATTTCTCACATGTGTACAATTGCCTCTTCTGTATGCACTTGGCAACAACAACTTAATAGCCAATCACCACTCTCTGAAGACGCCCATAGCCAATCACCACTCTCTGAAGATGCACATAGCCAATCACCACTCTCTGAAAACACACATAGCCAATCACCACACTCTGAAGATGCACATAGCCAATCAGGAACTTCTGCTGAGTTAAATGGCCTATCATGTTTCCCCTCGCACTGGGGCGCCATTTTGTCCATCACCCTGTCACTGTCGGGGTCCTCCCCATCAGACAGAGCAATAGGGGTTCTTTCCCACTCCACGCACACACAAGCACACACAGATACACACACGCACACATACACAGTTATTACTCTTTATTAATCTGCTGGGTGTTAATTGAAACCCCCCCATGTTTCCACCTGCATTGCCTCTCTTATTATCAGTCAAGGTGCCTTTGAGGATGAGAGAAAAACAGAGGGACCTACAGACAGACATCTGATCACACTCAGCTCGTTCTCTTTTTTTTTAATTCTAGCTTCACGATCTTGAGTTGAGGAGCAATCCAGCAGGCAGAGGGCAGGCGGGCAAATACAGGGCATATATATGACCAAAAAATGTCACCGCCTGAACAGT
Source organism: Esox masquinongy (assembly GCA_016801175.1). Taxonomy (NCBI): domain Eukaryota; kingdom Metazoa; phylum Chordata; class Actinopteri; order Esociformes; family Esocidae; genus Esox; species Esox masquinongy. Next base: position 5,723 of record JACXGI010005697.1, read on the forward strand.
TTATTTCCATGTCCTGTGGCTCTCAGCAACAGACCATCTGTTCCACACAGACAGCTAAGAATGTGCTCATCATGTTAAATCACTGCCAAACTGTAAACGAATATAGCAGCACTAATCTGTACTGAATACTCTGCTAATCTTACTGCATCTATGGCATTACATACACTAGGACTGTCAAGTCCATGCATATTATATACTCACCGCATATACTGTAATCTTTGCATGGATTTTGTGTGTTCTGTCTCTATATGTTGTCTACCACTGGCTGTACCATTTTTCCAAGGAATATGATGAGAGTGTGTGAATGAATTCAGGCCGGCTGGTTTCACTTTTATTCAGTGGAAGGGTCAGGTTCCCTACAGTACATTTCGTTTGTGTGTCTTACAATATTGTGTTAGCTAGTTGCCTCTGCATGTGTGTGTGTGTGTGTGTGTGCATGGATTTGTGTGTGTGTGTGGATACAGATACATGCTGTCATCTCTGTGACTCCTGCCATATTAATACACTGAACATGCCATATAAAGAGGAAAATATGGGAATTAAATAATTGTTACAGAGAATTAATGAGATATCAGGAGTAGAGCTAATAGGTGTTTAATAATGAATTCATCTGTCGAAAAGACGGTCTTCATCAAAACCTGGAGTTATATTCTGCCTGCATGTTTCTGATAAATAATACAGCAGTGCTCAGGTTTGCCCTCTCTCTCTCTCTTTCTCTCTCTCTCTCTCTCTCTCTCTGATGGAGTGCTGATGAAGGGTTGGATCTGTCCTCTTCCATCTCTTCCACTTTTTTGTCCTGGCAACTGGAAGAACTAAAATACTAACATTTCAAATATAGAAAGTGTCTCCTTTTCACTGTCTCACTCTCCTCCTCTTTCTCTCTCACACTCTCTCACTCATTCACTTGCACACCCTCTGTTTCTGCTCTTCTCATCTTCATTGTATCACAAGGGTTTACAATGTGTGCACCAGTGATGTTATGCTAAACTGTAGAAGTGGGTCACTGTGTGTGTGTGTGTGTGTGTGTGTGTGTGTGTGTGTGTGTGTGTGTGTGCGTGCGTGCGTGCGTGTGTGCGCTCTATAAGAAGAGGATCCGATTAGTACTGCTCTGAAAGTCATTACCTTAATTAAAGGAAGTAATGTGTGGAGATGGGGGAGACTGCTGGGAGGAGTGGGGGAGAGTAGAGCTGCCACCTTTTATGGGGCAGTTTAGGGACTGTGTGATTTAAAGGACATACTCAGGACCAGGCGAGAGGGAGGTCAGGAGGGAGAGATAGAAAACTAAATGAGTGAGAAGGAAAGAGTGTGTGGTTGCACAGTTAAATAAAGAGAGAGAATTTTAGAAATAGATCAATGTAATTATTTCTCTGCCATTTCTACTCCATGTTCTCTTATTTTCTGTTGTGATGTACCATAAGAGCACCTCCCCTCTCCCTGTATCAGACAGGCCTTAGACCTTAGTCAGATGCCCCCAAGTCCCAGTAGAAATGTGCTGTTTTCCAGGTCTTCAGGAGGTATTTGTAGACCTTGAAAACTGGCCGCTATGGACAACAGTGAGAGCTACTGTATTACAGTCAATATGACTGGCAGCCATCTGTTGGGGAATGGGTCTGATGGGTCAGTGTGCTAGGAATCTACAGTATACCTTAATGTAAAGACGTTCTTCAGAGATGTGTCTTACTGGTAATGTGGTCTTTGTTCTTGTCTTGCTGTAAAACTGTGTCATTGTCACCTAGCGGTCCTTCACTGGCAGGGGAGTTGTTGGAACTCAAGGCCATGGAAAGTCTATGATTTTCACTTTATAATGGTGTGATTCATGGCTAATAGGGTGCGAGAATTCAATGCCCAGATAAAGCCCCGCCTCCACGCCAATAGAGGCTCAAAACTTGGTTTTGAGAAAACATGATTCGAACGAAGGTGGGAAGAAATTGTAATCGTAAGGAGAAGCGAACGTGGAAAAAACATGTTTGAACGAAGACATTTTAAGATCGGACGCAAAAATCCATTTAATGATTTTAGCATACACTTTTTCCACGCTTGAATCTATTTTTTTCATACGATTGTATTTAGCTTTTTCATACTATGAAATATTTCAGTTACGTTTTTCATTTCTTATAGTCAATACATTTGAACTCAATTTGGCTCCATAGGTTAAATATAATCTAAAACATTTTCTGTAAAACAAATCTTTGTTTTGTTTCTTTGTACAATTGCAGGCCATTTCACTTTAATTTCCAAATATTTTCAATCATTGTTGAAAATTTGGATAACTACTTGTAAGTCCTGAAACACCATTTCAAATTACTAAATCATCCACCTTCAACAATTCCATTAACTTAATAAAGAGTTCATTTAAGGCAAGGATGTCAAAAATCAGTTTATTACCACTTCACCTATAAAAGTCAATTTCAGTGTTCATTACCACAACACCCATAGTTTCACCCAAATAGATCCACCTCTGAACAAACAACAAATTCAGTCATTTTGTGAGATGTCCATTTCTGTCACACACTAATCAGTAATCAGTCACCACCTCTCTCACGTAAACACTCATACACACAAAAAAATCCCACTCATACATACACACTGGAGGAACATAAAGCTCCGGAAAAAATTAAGAGACCACTGCATCTTTTTCTTTCCTTTACAAAAAAGTTGAAAAGGAAGTTTTGAGTGAGGAACAGAAGCATTCAATTTGCAGTGGTCTCTTAATTTTAACCCTTCTGTTCCTCACTCAAAACCTTCCTTTTCAAATTTTTGTTCTTCCATTGGTTATCAGGCATTCACCTCCACCCCTTACCTGGACTGGCACACGGCTGGTTACCCCACCCTGCCATGGCAAACAGACTTCCTCTGTGAGAAACACACAGACTATCTAGTGTGTGTGTGTGTGTGCGTGTGTGTGTGTGTGGTAAGGTGCCTGAGGTGTGGGTTGATCGAGTTGATTCTATCAGGCAGTGCCAAACGGGTGTCAATGATGGGCGGGAAAACAGAATGAAAGCCAGCAAGGAAAATAGGTGTTACTGCCAACAGACTTCAAATCCTACCGTCATCTGTACCTCCCCAACCTCAGTCTGTTCCTATGTTTCACTAAGGTTGTTCTAAAGTTCCAGTCAGCGTTTGAATATTTGTGTGGTCTAAGGTGTTCCAGTGGTATGAGATCTGCCTCTGATGCACATAATGTACTGTATACTGTATAATGTACTGTATGCTGCATAATGTACTGTATAATGTACTTTATACTGCATAATGTACTGTATACTGTATAATGTACTGTATGCTGCATAATGTAGTGTATACTGTATAATGTACTTTATATTGCATAATGTACTTTATACTGTATGATGTACTGTATACTGCATAATGTACCGTATACTGCATAATGTACTGTATACTGTATAATGTACTGTATACTGCATAATTTACCGTATGCTGTATAATGTGCTGTATACTGCTGCAGAATGGGATGGATTCTGGCCTTCTGCGGTTCCAGCACACTTTCTATGCTCTTTCTCTCAATATAGCATATCATTCCCATAAAATAATATATACATTAATATACACATTACATACTTAATTGAAATTCATTTACAATGTACATGCCAATTATTTCTTTATTGGAGAAAATGCACACACAAAATGCATGTACTATCATCAAGAAGCATATTGTCTTTTCCCTGAACTTCGTATTATTTTCTCTCTCTCAGCTGGGTCACTCTCCTGTGGCTTTTGCAGTCTGTTTAGAGACTTTAGTCATTTGTTAGAGTGCTGATAATCTCTGTAGTTTTCTGAAGGTCCTAAACTGCTATCTGGCTGTGTGTTGCTTCAGTGTGTGGCATTGGTCACTGCTGCTTAATCGGGCAAAGACATCACACAGAAACAGTCAGACTGGTCTGATTTTGAGGTCTTGTCACAAAGCACAAATCCAATCAAACTGATAAAATTAGTCATTAATATTTGTACATAAAACTGCGCGTGTGTGTGTGTATATGTTTATGTTAATGTGATTTTTATTGCGTGTGTACGTGCACTTGCATATGATGGTAAAATATGTTTGAAACATAAAAAGAAATGGCATCTGTGTAATCATATGGTAATTAAAATAATAACACCTCTTCCAAAATAGTCATATGGGTAATGCTGAATGCTATTTCTCTGAGATATACATTAGAAGCCTCGATTCTTTAGAAGAAAACAGTGGACTGTGTTTCACACAACCCAATATTATCTACCACTTTCACATTTCACTGATAACAGAGATGAGTGTGAGGCAAATGGACACACAATTATGCTCACTTGTCGTATATTAATACCGATTCTTGACATCTTCCATAGACCCCGAGCTGTCATTTCTTTGTCTGTTTTAATTGAAAATTAATGGTTAGAGTGTTGCCGTGGCAACCTAGGCACTGGTCGCCGGTAGCGACCACCATTCAAGCAGACACCAGTGGCATTGTTTGTCCTGTTTGACCTTGGAGGTAAAAAAAAAGAAGAAAGGCAGAAAGAAAGGACAAAAAAATACATTGAAAGGAGAAAAGAGAGCTAGGGGTTGAATATTGTGCTTTGGAGCGAGGAGGAAAAATAAAATAAAGTTATTGTGGCCTTGTTTGGTGAAAAGAGATGGTGTCAAAATGGCAAATGGCGAGAATGATGTTTGAGTAAGAAAGCATAAAGGCTTGGCGTTTTTTTTCCCCATCGGATTGCCAGTATTACCTTTGTAGGTGGACTGAGATGATGGTGCCATAGGGCACATTATGGCATCATCATCATCTGGACACAGCGCTGGGGCCAGGTGCGAATGCACAGGTTTTTCTTTGTGTGCGTGTATGTGTGTACGTGTGCTTCTTGCATGTGTGTTTATCTGTGTGTGTGTGTGTGTGTGTGTGTGTGTGTGTGTGTGTGTGTGTACTGTATGTACAGGTAAGGAAACAGGTCATTTTTACCTTCTATAATTTCTTTAGCAAATGCCAAGAAAACACTTCAGCTAGTTTAATATATTACAGTATTTGTATGCTGATCCCATATGGTTAGATTCATATATTATTATTTATATATTGAGGATTGTATACATGGTTTAATCCATGCTTAAATGACACAGTAGTTGATTCATTGTGTACTGTACATCATGTAGAATTCCAATGGACCCTGTGTGGGACCCTGCGGCACACCATTTGACTTCTTCATTCTGCGTTTCGTACTGTAAGAGTTGCTTTGACGACAGTCATTTTTTGAAAGAAGTTGTGTTGTAAATGGCCTGCGTGGCTAGAGAAAGGCCAAAATATGGAGTTATTGTATGTGATGTGGTGGCTGTGGACATTGCTGAATCACATGGTGATCAAACACTATATACTCCAGGTCTTCTCTCAAGGATCCATTTGAGTCTGCATTCACTACATTCTCTGAATTCACCACAGCCTCTGGGCACTCTTCAGTTGTATGTGTGCGTGTGTATTTGTGTGTGTGTGTGTTACATATTTCACTGGGTAAGCTCTCTAGCTGAGCTATGAATGAACGCCATTCCGTACACACCTGTCCAGTACACAAAACCAGTCATACAAAGTAATAGTTTCACACTACATGAACATCACAATGTTAACCGCTGTCTTGCTCAGCAGTAGACATTCAATAATTTGTCATTGGCACAGCTCGTGATTAGTAGATAAATAGTTAATTTAGAGGTTTGGTTAATTGATTTATTGTCAAATTCCCAATCTGAATATACTGTAAGTTTGTTTGTTGGTGTTTTCCTATTGGTGTCATGTTCATGTCAAACAATATTACTGTTTTCCTATTGGCTTCATGTTCATGCCAAGCAATATTACTGTTTTCCTATTGGCTTCTTGTTCATGCCAACTAAATCCCACACGTTTAGGTTCATTTTGACATTTGTCCAATGGCTGTAAACCGGCACAATATGTGTAGTAAAGTAGTAAAGTCAGCCTTGATAGAGTGTGGTTTGGGGGGTGGGCTGTATAAGTCAGCCTTGATGCAGTGAGGTCTGGGGGGTGGGGCTGTATAAGTCAGCCTTGATGCAGTGAGGTTTGGGGGGTGGGGCTGTGTAAGTCAGCCTTGATGGAGTGAGGTTTGGGGGGTGGGGCTGCATGTGTCTGTCAATGTGCTGTGTGTCTGCTGCGTGTGTGCACGTCAACGTATTCACAGCCTCTCATACTTGATGTGGTTTAAAGGGTTTCTCAAGGCCTTCAGTGGGGAGAATGAAAATCCTCACAGATTTAAGGGAATAATTTAATAAGTGCAGTGGGATTGCTCTGTGCCCCCCATGTGCGTGTGTGTGTGTGTGTGTGTGTGTGTGTGTGTGTGTGTGTGTTTGTGTATCTGTGTGTCTTTCATTGTGACAGCCATGATTGAGTCCCTGTGAAAATCTCTCTATGGGCCATAGGGTCATGGAGCATTTATTGATGGGCACATTCTTTGGCGTTTGTGCAAGATTGAAGTACCTTAAATTCATTAAAGTGTCCACTCCACTGTATATTCCAGTGCCAACACAACAATACACACACTGTCTGACAGACAGAGACATCTCCTGACAGACACATCTCCTTTAATCAGTATTACAGTCAGTTCTACTGTTGTTTGCTTTCACAGATGAAAAGAACTAACTAAATAAGGGAGAGCCAGAACAAAAGTAACACTTTTATTTATATTTTTCCTATTAACTTAGAGGTCAATAGAACTATAAAAAAACATATTATGACAAAGAACTATATATACAAATATACATTTGTTAGATATGTCACCTACCATTAACTGTAAATTATTTTTTACAGTAAATTAGTTTAAATGAATGGACTGAGAATAAGACTTGCTCTGTGTTTTTTTTGTACAAGCTTGGGTGAAATGTTATATCTGGCAAAATGTGTACGGTTCATATATCTGTCTCATTAAAGTGTTTCTGCTTTGTAATGCTTCTTTCTTACTTTAAAGCGGACTTTACTTTCTGGTTTACTATTAAAGTGGACGTTACTTTCACATTTGTTTTGATTTCTTAAATAATGCTGCGGGTTTTAAACAAATTAAAACAACCAACATGTAAACATTACTACCAGCTAGCATGACACTTGAATCGTATGATGTGCTGTCATACCTGGCATACAACAAAACCCAATCCTTACCACCGGAAATCACTTTCAGAGTTTGTTGCTCAAAACCAAATTTTCTTGATAAATTGGCAAAATGTTTTCAGATTGGGCTGCTTTTTTGCATTTGTAGAGGTGGTGCCGCATGGAACAAGCTGACTTCAATACTTCATTCTGAATGTGTTCCCCATGTGAATTGAATGTTTTCCCCATGTGAAATGAATATTTTCCCCATGTGAATTGAATGTTTTCCCCATGTGAATTGAATGTTTTCCCCATGTGAATTGAATGTTTTCCCCATGTTACTTTATTCCCAGAAAGCACAATAAGGCAGATAATATCTAGCATGTACAGTATGTCTGCAGACCAGAATGACTATACTGTAAGTCTGTGTACATGTCAGAGAATATTAAACATTTATTCCGCAGAGCTGTTAATGTCTACGAGCTGATATTTCAACAGCTGACAAACGTTTGAATCTCATAATATCATGCCTGCCCTCCACTCATCTTTGTGTCCTCGTTTCATTCCAGCCCATCAGGCCGCACTCACTGACCTTAAACACGCACACACACTCACACACACAACACACATTTCACCCTTACCCTGTCACTAATGCATGCACAACGTAATGGAGAGGAGGGAGAGGAGGAGGAAGGAGAAATGATTAGGCGTGGGTTTCTGAGTGGAGACTGCAACAAGGAGAGGAAGACATGACATGGGCTGGAGTGAGTGTGCAAGGACAGGTGTATGACAAGATAGAGATGAGAGACGGAAGAAAGGCTGAATAGTGAAACTTTGAATGTAGAGAAACGGGGAAAGAGGGTGTGGTAAAAAATACTGTAGGTATAGATCGATGTGGAGGGGCAAAATTAACTAACTACATCTGTTATGACACTGTTCCTTGTGGAGGTAGAAGGTTCTGCCAGCAACTATTTTCATCTGAAGAAACCTTGTTTTGGAAGATGACATTTATTTGGACCCAAGATTCTATGTAGTGCAATTTATGGACGCTTTTGCATATTTTGTTTTTTATATGATTTTTTGAAAGGCAAGAAAGATTATTTCTAGGTCTAAAAGGGTTCTACATAAAATCAGAATGTGTTTTTGCCGGACCACGTAAGCGGAGCCGGCCTAAAAGAACGAATGTCTCTTACAGACTGAGTGAGTGCCTGACTGACTGACTATCCCTTGTTAGTTAGCGTAGTGGTTAGAGATGCGGACTATAGAACAACAGGTCCCGTGTTCAACTCCCATCCCAGTCAAACCACATTATATTTTAGGATCTGTTCAGGACAGACAAAAATTTTGCTAGCCACAACCTTCTGTTGTTACATTATAGGAAGCCTAAAATATAACATTTCTGGTGGATATTAGGATTTGTTCAGGATAGACAAACACTTCGCTGGCTACACGATTCTCTCGTCTTTTTATTTGACGAAAAATTCAGTTATCGTCACCTATATTGATAGACTTACTGTATCAATGTAATGTAATTACTGTATCAATGTAATTAACAAATGGCTAATTAGCTGTTAAAACGGCCAGTGGCAAAAGAGGATTTGTTCAGGATAGACAAAAACTTTGCTGGCTACAACCTTCAGTAGCTACGTTATATAGAAGCCTAAAATGAAACTGTTTACTGTTAAAAGTTATACATTTCATAGAGGCAAAAGTGATACATTTCATAGATGCTATTTGTGGTGGAGGTAAACTTAACAAGAAACGTTACTCAGTTTAACACAATGCTTAATGGTGTCTAGCTAAATAAACTGCGTGATGTTACTGCATGACAAAATTATATAATGTCAAGAGGCTATACCGACACCTGGCGAATGTATTGCTCTGTGGTGTAGTAGTTAAAGACACAGCCTCTCATGTGGGAGACCCGGGTTTGCCTCCAGGGAGGACAACAATGTTATTCTCTCTTTATTACGGGCCGGCTGAACTAGGCTTGCCTGATTTCTTGTTTATTTACATGTTTTTCCCTTTATTTTACAGTTTTTCTCAATCACTTTGGCTAATTTTTTGAAACAGTCTTAACATTCTCTAAACTGTAGGTGCAATTGTCACAACTGTTTCGTGGGACATCTCATCTCTATGGCATGTCTGCAAAATGTAGTAACTCACCCAAAATATTGAATTCATGCTTCAAAACAGTTTTTTGGTCAGTAAGTTGGCAAATGCCACCAAAATGAAAAGTTATTTTGTCATTGTGTATGCCGTACTGGTCAAAATGTATAGATGTTTTTTCACCATTGCAGTCCACCCTGGAAATGTTTGTTTTACCCAAATTTCAGTTTTTTTCTACTTTTTTGTTGACACTGACTGCTTACTGTACAACACAAGAATGTTAGTTTTGTCCAGCTGAATGCTGTTATTATTGAGCTTTTTAGATAACAATTTCAATAGTAGATAAAAGTCTACTGGAATAGTCAATACTGTACAATACTGTAGTACACAGAGAAAGGGTATGCACATTTGTATGTATAGAGTACATTTATTTTTGTAGCAATGTGTTACATGTAAACAGAAAATTTACATTTGTATGTCCAATTTTACATATTTTTTACATGTAAAGTCATATGTAGTGAACAGAAAACTTGCCACAAAATGGCATCCCAAAAAAATTACATATCTTATGGTACATTGTGAATTTCAGGCTTGCATTTACAATAGTTGCTGTATTGTTGTGAATGAAATGCTGTAACAAAAGTAAAGAACTAGTGCATATTTACCTGTTTTCCCTACAGAATGTTTGCACAGTTGATGAGACTGTGGACATGTTGACATTAGGCTGTACTCTCCGACCAGCCTCTTCCATTAAGACCATGGTTTATGACATGGTCCACAAGGGTGGCTCTGATTTCATCAGGGACTATTATTCTTTGCCTTCTACCTCTTCCTCTATTATGTCTTCCCCTAACGTCACCACCACGCATTCTTATAGATTTTCTTATTTCTCTTCCACCGGCAGGTAGCTGCTGTTCAGGTTTGTTATGTTCCTCCATGTTCAAAAATGGTAGTGATTGTGCTGTGGGCAAGCTCCATATATATGCTTTCTAACTTGATTGGTTGATTGGTAAGATTGTGATTCCTATGTCATTACTATGTCACCTGGCAGGTAATTTGCCAATTTAGCAGATATCACAAACATTTCATGTCAAATATATTTATGGAGTATACATGTATGTCTGACAGATTTAAATAATTGAATGGATCATTTTGCATTTGATGGCACATGTGATGAAATAATGTTTAGAAGTTGTGAAGAGTATGTCAGTTTCACTGAAATTCTAATCTGCTGTAAGCAAGAATCCTATTGTTCAGAGATTTGAACATATTGTTTGAAAAAAATAATTCTCATTTGACAATTGAGCCAAAGCGATTGAAAAAAACTGTAAAGGTTCATAATGCTGATGAAGATCCACTCAAAGTCCAGAAGGTAATTGTTTGAAGTTTATAGATGATTCTGCTGGATCCATTTACAGAGGGTTCTATGAATAACCCTACATAGATGTTCTAGATAGCACCCAGAAGTATTCTACCTTGCACTCAAAGGTATTCCCCAATGTCAAGGGGCTGTCAACCTTTATGACTTATACCTCAGTTTTTAATAAAATGAATATATGTTATGAGAGCTGCCTAATAAATTAGAACCCCTTTCAAGCGCAATTGCAGCACTATCTGATATGCACCATCACGGGTGACAGTCAGATCAAATTACCATGAAATCTGATACTTATGTTCCCAGACAGCGGACTGGAAACAACAGCTGTCTGGTGAAGTTGCTGGGACAATCACATCTGAGGATACATTATAAAACAAAAGTGATGTTAATTAAAGAATTAAATAAACAAGTGTTATAATGCTAACATTAAGAACTCCTATACTGTCGATAGGGGACCTATTGTAACCATAGTCACAGAAGATCAGCTTGCTGGGGGTACTGCAGCCCCTCTGTTCCAGCCTTAGCAGCCCCTGACCAGATTCTAAAAGCCACTATTAGCTCTGTATTGTCCACGATTTGCACCACTGATTTGCTTCCTTTGTGCATCATAGCTATAGAACTTCCATTATACTAACATACAGTCATGAGTTGGTATACTGAGTAATTCAGTGCATGAAACTGTTGTCAAACAGTAGTTACGCTATCTGTTTATAAGGCACATTCCACCTCTGACAGAAGCAATGTTCACTGTATCTGCCTCTATGTAATAAAGCAACAACTGAAGAATCGCACAGGTACGGCCTTCTGAACACAGTCCAAGCCCTGTTTTACTTAATACATCATGTAGCATGCCCGGTATTACAGCTAAACTGTGATAAATGTGCCTGTATAGTAAATTATTTTATAGTAAATTATTTTTAAATTTTAGATTTTGAGCTTGGCTGCCTTCCTAATGACATGTTTTAAGGATAAGTACCTTTTTAGTACAATTTTTGAAGAGTGTAGGCTTACCAGTATGTGTATTTCTCTGTCTACCTGTCAATCAACCAATAATAGAGACTTAAATGTCATCTGATTGGTTGTCTGAAGCTTGACATTCTCTTTGGTTTTTGGGCTGTCAGCCCAATCAGATTTGGTTACACAGTAGGGCCTTCGGGGGTTTCATAATAAAAACTAATGAAATCAATCAGTCAACAACAGCATTTACATTTGCTTAATATCATTCATGTAGTACATAAGTTCTTGAACAAACAAACACTAACTGACTGATAAACTGATACTCATTTCATGTAAACACTATATCTTCTTTGTGCTTCTATAGGATTGGTCTGTTGTCTAATCCTCATCCTCTCACTGTACATGACTACTTTTACAATCTCTTTCTTGTTTCTTTTACTCAGTCTCTCTCCTTCCTTGTCCTCTTTCTCTCGCTTTGCCATTACATACTCTCTGCCCCTCAAGTTCTGGACTCTTTCTCTTCCTGTTTCTTTCTCCATTTCAAATGCGAATGGAATATGCTTTATTGACACAAATGTCTAGCCAAACCAGTGTGATTCACAACAACGATAAAATAGCAGATATAATAACACAAATTCTGTTTAATACTTTATATGTACATACATGTGCTTTAAGTATTTACAATTCCTATAAAGTGCGTATACACACACACACACACACACACACACACACACACACACACACACATTTTCCATCCCTCTCCTCCCTCCTCTCTCCCACCTCATCTCTCTGTGTCTTCCATTCTCTGTTTGCTGACTTTGCTGTAGCGTGGACTCTTGGCTGTGATCCGTCGGTGGGGGGCTCCCCAGGGAGCAGTAAAGTGGACTTAGTGCTGTGAGCAGCAAAGAGACGGAAGAGTGTGCCCTAAGGGCTGGCGAAGGGCCCTCACCACTGAGATACTCAGTAATAGGGGGCAAGCGCTCTTCCTGCTCCCTGATATGATGGATTTGACTGGAAGTAGCTTGGGGGTTGTGTGGTGTATCTTCCTTTGTATGTGTGTACATGCATTCATGTGTATGTGTCTGCATTTTCATTCAGCCAAACATACTGTGTTAATAATATTTACCTGCCTCCCCGATGGGATGTCTGTGTGTGTGTGTGTTTGTGTGTGTGTGTGTTTGCTGTCAAGAGTTGATTGCAGTAGTGATTATAACACGTGTTACTTATCCTTGTCCCCAGGTACACCTCATGTAATATACAATAAATAGACCCTGTTGGCACATCGATGCAAGTCATCTCGGAAACACAAGCACATCTAAGCAGGTCATCAGTAAACTGTAACCAGTAAGAAATGCAGAAGCATCCACCTCTCCCATTCCCTGAGGACAGAACCATGTAGCCCAGAGGGAAACTAGTTCACCTCCCTTTCCCAGAGGACAGAACCATGTAGCCCAGAGGGAAACTAGTTTACCTCCCTTTCCCAGAGGACAGAACCATGTAACCCAGAGGGAAACTTGTTTACCTCCCTTTCCCAGAGGACAGAACCATGTAACCCAGAGGGAAACTTGTTTACCTCCCTTTCCCAGAGAACAGAACCATGTAGCCCAGAGGGATACTTGTTTACCTCCCTTTCCCAGAGGACAGAACCATGTAGCCAGAGGGTGACTAGTTCACCTCTCTGTCCCAGTGGACAGAATAATGTAGACAGAGGGAGATTGGTTCACTTTCCTGTCCCAGAGGACAAAACCATGTAGCCAGAGGGAGACTAGTTTACTTCTCTGTCCTAGATGTCAGGTCCTGGCTGGGTATTTTCTGCGCTCCCCAATTAGAGACAGCTGTGTCTCGTTGTCTCTAATTGGGGATGCTATTTAAGTTACCCTGTTTGTCCTTTGGTTGTTGATCATTGTTTGGCGTTAGCTTTGTGTTTGTGCTTTAGCCTTCAGTTTGTGGTGTGCCTCTTATTTTGTCAATTTTGTTGGAGAGAAATAATAAAAGCATGATAGCCTCTCGCTCCACTCCACGTGTCCAGCCTCACCTGTACCGTGACACTAGAGGACAGAAACATGTAGCCCAGAGGGACATTAGTTTACCTCCCCACTCTGCTGGTAGACTACAGACAACCTGAAGTCCCATGTTCAGCCTTGGCAGAAGTCCCATCCTCCCATGCCCAGAAGTCCCATGCTCCCATATTCCAAAGTCCCATGCTCCAATGACCAGAAGTCCCATACTCCCATGCCCAGAAGTCCCATGCCCACATGTTCCATGCTCCCATGTCCCAAAGTTCCATGCTCCCATGCCCAGAACTCCCATGCTCAGCACTGTGTAAAAGCTCAGAACAGCCATTAGAGATAGATTGAGTTTGATCCTAATTTGTTTCTCATTGCTTTACCTAGCAAAGGACTGCTGAGATCAGTCTTTACAATGAGTGGCAATGTGAATCTCTGAAGAAGAAAGGGAGCAGACTGATCGAGAGGCAGCACTTTGTCAGACAGAGAGAGAGAGAGAGAGGGAGAGGGAGAGGGGGGAGAAAGTAGTGGTAAAGGAAATAATGGGAGAGACAGAAATAAAGAACTGAAACTGTAATTCTGGGTATTGAAAAGCCATCTGTCATATTCATCTAACTTTCCAAATTAAAGACTCATATCTCCACCCCTCTCCCTTACACCCCCTTTTAAATGTTGAATAGGAAGGGTTAGTGTGTTGCATGTTCATGTAACCTATTTTAAATTATTATTTTTATACCTGTATAAACTGCATGTAAATATAGGATTGATGCATGAAAATATAACTATAAACAGCCGATACACACAGTAAACCAAAGTAGGTTTTGTTGTCGCAAGTATCGTTATTTCTGATGTCTTGGGAATTGCTGGGAGCTACGATACAAACTAATATGCATCATTTACTCTTTTGAGTCTCTGGAACACATGCATAAGCTTTTGGCATACATAAAATTGTTACTAAGTACAAGTGCTGTAAAAATTGCTCAAAAGAAAATGGGCCTAAAACAAAAAATTATGTTGGCAATGTTTTGTCCAAAAATCTAGTTCAATCTAGTACAGTAAACGCCAAAAGGTTTGTGGACGGTTCCACACTTTTTGGATTTTTAATTCTATAATCACTGAAGTGTGAAACTGTAGACTGTCCACATTCATATGAGGGTATGTCCATTCATGTCAGACTAAACATTTTGAAATTACAGGACATTTCACGTTTTTGTCTCTAATTCTAGGATACCAAAATTATTTAGACATATTAACATGGTGCAAAAAAGTGGTCATGTTTATTAATTGGTCACAAATCCTTTGAATACAATGATTGCCTAAAGTCTGGTCATATCCTAACAGGGCAGCGATCTTCTTTTCCTCCTTGTTTTGGGAGCTTTTTTTCCTTCAAACTTGTCTTCGTCATGTGAAACTTTGCCCAAGTTGAATCAGATCTGGTGATTGATTGGCCAGTCAAGAACTTTCCACTTTTTAGCTATGAAAAACTCAATGCAGTCAGGAGCCATTCATGCCCAAGGCGGTATAAGGTGGTATACTTTAACATAACACTACTTCCACCATGTTTTACAGATCAGGTGGTATACTTCAACAAAACACTACTACCACCATGTTTCACAGATGAGGTGGTATAATTTAACATAACACTACCTCCACCATGTTTCACAGATGAGTTGACATACTTTAGATCATGGGCAGTTCTTTTTTTCCATCACTCTGGCACAGGTTAATATTGTGTCATCTGTCCATAAGACTTAGTTCCAGAACTTTAAAGGCTTTTAAAGGTACTTTTCAGCAGACTGTAGCCAGGATGTTCTGTTCTTTAGGCTTACTAGCGGTATAAACGTTTGGATGGACTCTCTGATCTTCTGTTGGAGTTTGCTTCTGTGCCTTTGACACAACTATGCTTACCTCCTGAATATTTCCTTACCCAAATTGTCTTCTGTTTACATGGGAAATCCCCATTCATTGTATTATTACCCAGGTAGCCTAGCAGAGCATTAGGCCAATATCAGAAAGGATAATTGAAAGGTTCATCTTTGTAACTTGGTGAAATTTCTTGTTCAGCCATAGAGAAGCATGATTCTGTTTCATATTCTGGATAGTGAAACATATCTAACATAACACTGGACAACACTCACCAAGGCCTATGAGTTTTTCCGACGTATGACGTTAGAGGACCTGGCAAACTACAGCCTCCTGGTACTTGTTCCTATTAAGTGGAGACTAAAGTTCTTAAATGAATTGTCCGTAAACAGACTCCATATATTTTCTGCATCAATCTTTTTTTAATCTACTTTCCATGGTGGAGTACAAACCTGCAAGTTAGAATTTGTCTAGTTTGCCTTGTGTCCTCCATGCAAATGAGTAAACTCTTATATGCTACTGAATGTTGTTCTGTTTGGCCTATGTACAATACCATGGCCATTATGTGATCTATAGCCTGTTATGTAAGAGTTCAGCAGAGACTATATGCAGAGAATATACACATGTGCAGAACATCATCTGCCCAGAACCTTTGGGGAACTCAAGATTTTGGCTATAAAGATGGACCTAAGGCCAAAGATGCAGAAAAAGTTGGACTGGCAGCCACAGCCTAAAACGTACCGGCCAGAGACCACAACCATGGGTGGACCAAATGGGTTAAAAGTTGAAATTTGCACAGGCTCCCTAGGTAAATTCAGGCAGGACCCTGTATTGGCACCCCAGAGAAATTCTAACATTACTGGTACACTATTATTACATTACCAGAAAACACACTGAAAACATTGTTTGGTGGTTGCTACTGATGTTGTGTGCAACATTTAAATGACTGTTAGAACAATCCAAGAGGATTTAATTTTGAAACATTTTCATATAAAACAAATAGTGTTTTTAGGATGTCATTATCATTATGTTCGATCAAACCCTAACTGGAATATAATGGGTATCTTAGCTAATGTTATGGAAATGTTCATGGTTTGCTGGGTATTTTCTTATCTATGTAGGGCTGGTGAATGTTATTTGCGTGCTGTAGAGATATTCCATGCCAATAAATGTTTGACTGGTGGAAGCATGAAGAAGAATGAGAATTATTCTGTTGGGAAGCAAACAAGTGTATCAGATGGTATCTGGCTTGGCCTACTTTAGTATCCATGTGTTCTAGATGGATGAGTATTATCTGTCTTTTAACAGTAAATACTTCACCCCCTCTTGCCTGCTTCCTCTTCCTCTGTAACCACACTCCTCTGGGTCTGATTTGCTGTTGGGCCGTGCTTTATGGCAGGGATACGTTAAGTACCTCATATTACAGTCATAAAATAGGTCTCAAAGTTGCTTGGTGCAGTTTAAAGCTGCAGAGGTAACATCACAAATCACCGACCACTCAGCCAAGCCAGCCAGACAACCATATACACACGGCAGGGGAGCGAAGGGTCATGCTAAAGCAATGCTGGGGTAGTACTGCACTGTAAGTGTATCTCATCTGTAAATGAACAGACATCAGTCTAAAAAAAGACCCAAAACATTTGGCACGACCCACAGGCCTCCATCCAGTCACCAAGCACACCATAGTGTTCACCACATAAAACCAGAGTGGAAGAGAGGAGAAGAGTAAAAACCCTAAACCTAAATATAACCCTCACCTTGATCTCAAAACCCTAATCCTAAAGCTAAATCAAAAACCTAACCCAACCATGTTACCGGCCAGGAATCCAAGGTACAAAACGACTCTGTATTCAAAACTTCAAGGTTTATTAATTGAGTACAATGTAGGGAAAATATAATAGCCAAAAATCAGCAACAGCATGCTACACCTACTGTTACTCCCCTCACGCCCTGTAATCACCCAAGAATCACTCACTCAAATAGCCTATCAAAATAGCTACCAAACAGTCACTGACTGGTTACTAGCAGTTCACCCATGTGATCATAGCTGTAAGTAATAGATAGCTAGCCAATTTGCCTCAAAAGACATAAGCACCAGGAACAGCATTAAGTCACAGATGTTTTTTCCCAGGTGTAAATGTAAATATCCACAGAGCATCGGGTTGTACATTAAATGATGGTTGCTGAAGTGGTCAGCACACAATGCTGAACTAGCTACTAAACTGCCTCTAACCAAGACTTTGTTCTTAATATCTTTGAAAATAGATAAAAACATGTCCTCTGTTTCCTCTGTTTTTACATAAATTGTTTTATGCATCCAGATTTTTGCTAGCTGACACTATTGAATGTATATTTCAACATGTTTTTTGGTAGTAATTCAATGACAGATTTTCAGAACGTTGGTTTAATGAGCTGAAATGACACATATCTCAGAGAATTCTAAATATGATTGTTTCACTTAAATGCACTTTTAATGACACATTATATAAAAATAACAGTAAGTACAACCCCATTTCCAAAAATGTTGGGACGCTGTGTAAAATGCAATGGTCTGCAATGGTGTGCAAATCATTTATCCCTACACTTAATTGAAAATAGTACAAAGACAACATCAGATGTTGAAACTGAGAAATGTTATTGTTTTTGGAAAAATGCATGCCCATTTTGAATTTGATGCCAGCAACACGTTTCAAAAAAATTGGGACAGGGGCATGTTTACCACTGTGTTGCATCACTGCTCCTTTTAACAACACCCTGTAAGCGTTTGAGAACTGAGGAGACTAATTGCTGTAGTTTTGAGAGGGAAATGTTTTACCATTCTTGCTTGATATACTGTAAGACTTCAGCTGCTCAACAGTTCGGGGTCTCCTTTGTTGTATTTTTCATTTCATAATGCGCCAAATGTTTTCAATAGGTGACAGGTCTGGACTGCAGGCAGGCCAGTTTATCACCAAGACTTTTTTACTATGGAGCCATGCTGTTGTAATATGTGCAGAATGTGGTTTGGCATTGTCTTGCTGAAATAAGCAAGGACTTCCCTGAAAAAACATTTCTCAGTTTCAACATTTGATTTGTTGTCTTTGATCTATTTTCTATTGAATATAGGGTTTAAATGATTTGCACATCATTGCATTCTGTTTTTCTTTACATTTTACACAGCATCCCAACTTTTTTGGAAACGGGATTGTATTTACGTTTTAGTTATGTGTATTAATTTATGAAGATATATGCTTCAACTGTGCTTATTATTGGTTGTTTGGAAGAGACCAATGCCTGTTTCCTTTAACTCCTAGCTATAACATTTAACCCTACCTCTAAACCTTATTCTAACCCTAACCTTAACACCAACCCTAAAATTGCATTTTTTTTATAAGTGAAGACCAGCCGAATGTAGTCACGTCACCAGTTTGTCCCCGGTTTCCAATATCTGTGTCACACACTTAATGCCACGGCGTTACTACATACCATTCCATCTTCATGGGCCTCTCTGGTGTGTGAGCGACAGCCAAGGGCATCAGAGGTCGTTAAATCACCAGCGCTCTTTTTGTCTCTTCAAATGGTCCCCTGGCCAGCAGTTAGCATTTCAATAATCATCTTCAAGGCCTTTCTTCTTGCCAGGACATACTCGGCTAAATGTATCTCTCCACATAATTCTCCTTCACAAAACGTCTGCCTCTGCTTCCTTATTATATCATTTCTCCTGTTCTATTCCCCTGTGTTTGATTCTGACAAATACATGGATTATCAGAATAGGGGATTTTTAAATATATAGCTAATGTGAGCTTTCATGGCTGTGCTTTAATCTGCCCAGTATTTAAAACCAATCTGAAGGACGGGGGAAAAAAGCAGAGGTCAGGCTTTCTGAGCCCGTCGAGAGAGCGATGGAGAGAAAGAGAGTGGAGGGAAAGGCAATCATTTCTTCTCTATTTAAATTCTAACCAGGATTAACGGTAGAATCTGCAGAAATCAAAGCTCATCTGGCCATGCTACTGAGGAGAAGTCCCTCAAAGAAAAGTTATTCTTCTCATCACCGCAGGGATAGGAGAGTTTTGTCTGTGCGTGTGTGTGCGCGCATCTAATCAGTGCCGGGAACAGAAGAGGACGGTGGTATGTTAGACCTGGCCACCTGATCAGTCCTTCTACATTAGAGGAATGTTGCTGCTATGTGTCATTTTCCAGTTTTACACAGAACATTAGCAACGTGTGTGTTTTTAATTTTATTTTAATGTGGTCATTTAGCCTGTGCATCTAAGGTAACACTTATAGTTGACACTGCATGACTGAAACCCAGAACCAAGTGGTAGGACACACCGTGCCTCTGAGCTATCGTAACAGCCAGTGTTTCTGTGCCATTATATGTTTCCAAAAGGATATAGAGTCAATAATGACATCAATAATCACAGAACTGCAGAGAAGGACACTGCAGATTCTGCCTATTTGTATTATATATAATCTAGAAATAGATTATATATAAATAACTTCAGTATTCCTGACATTTCTTAGGCTGTTTGTGGCTCGTATGTTTCATTTGAATTTTTCAGTCATAGGAAGAC
The DNA here is from genome assembly GCA_016801175.1 of Esox masquinongy. Classification (NCBI taxonomy): domain Eukaryota; kingdom Metazoa; phylum Chordata; class Actinopteri; order Esociformes; family Esocidae; genus Esox; species Esox masquinongy. The sequence goes on from JACXGI010005697.1 coordinate 25,647, forward strand.
ATTTTTTAAATGTAAATTAATTATTCCAAGATAGATATTGTTGTTTTTCTTTGTCATCTGTCCTGGTTTTTGATTGACTTATAAAAACTGTCCTTAAAAAATACTAATTACAGTATATTGTATGTTTAAGTATGTATTTTGGTTTAACATTATTGTATTTTTAAAGTTAAATCACATTTTCTGTTAATTGTCTGTAATCCTATTCAACATGGTTTGAATCAATTCTACTATCTTAACTGATTTTTAATACATACATACATACTTTACACGTGTGTGTGACTGTGTATGAGTATGTGCTTGCTTCACATTTCGTATCAAAGTAGTTTGCCTTTGAATCATTAAGAACACAGAGGAGGACAGCTGAATAGGATCAGAATGGAGCAGGGACCCTGGTGAAAAGAAATCATTGAAGCATTCAAGACCAACAAACACTCACAACACACACTACAGTTCAGAAAGCATCATTTCATGACATACATGTATTCTACACACACAACAGACCAAGCCTTTCCAAACACATTCATAGACTTCTGTTAAACTGTGACAGAGGCCAAGGATACAGTACAATACAACACACAGTTCAACACTGAGATCTATGGACAAAGGGTACGATTTTTTTATTTGTAAATGAAATAATAAAATCTAATAAATTTACATCTTAACGATGGAACAAACATTTAAATTGAACAAGAAAAGACGGCGATATAATGATTCCCATGCCCATAAAGGCCTTTTAAATGGAAAATTTAGACAGACAGACGTGTGACATAAGAAGGAGATGTAATTGAGTGGTAGTAATATCAGGATGTTAAATGTCAGCTTAGCACTGATGCCCATACTAATATGGATGAGCCAGTTGGGAGATCTTTCTCAGGAGCAAACCATGAACCATGTTCAGAAATGCTATGCCCTCTTTGTGTGTGTTTGTGTGTGTGTATGTGTGTGTGTGTGTGTGTGCATGTTTACATTTGTGACGCATGTCTCTGATGAGTGTGTGTGAGGAAGAAAGTAAACCTGGGTCCTATGCCCTCTCCCTCCCAACAATTCTCATCTCATCCCGCCGTTCTATCCCTCCTTATCTCTCCTGCTATTCCTCTAGCCAGCCTGCCTCTGACAGCTCCAGGCCCAGTCAGAGCTCTTTCTCTGGGGGCTTAAACCAAACAAAGAGGCCTGCTGTACTGTAGGCTCTCCCTGTGGGAACCACCGGGCAGCCAGAACACTGCCACGCCACACAACGATTGATAATGTCAGCTGGGAAGATACTGCATGTCAGTCTACACAACGACAGATCAAAAAGGGGGGGGGCATGTCATTTGTTTGCTTTGATACAAGATCACATTGAGGAAGGAAGCAGAGGGCAGTGTGTGTGCGAGTGTATGTGTATGCTTGGGTTTCACCATATATAAATGGGTACAAAATGTCCGGGATCCATTATACATGGGGTTAGTAAGATTACAGTATGGTTCTGAGACAGAGGGAAAGGCTGTCATGACTCTGGAGGCACACGTGAAATCACGTGACAAACGTAACTGTGGTGTTGGGACTTCTGTTTAGACATACATTTGACAAATCTGCAGAGGGAAACATCAGGCGAAGAACAAAAGACAGACAGGTGGTTTGCTGAAGTGTGAAGTTCCACATACATTTTTCACATGACTCAGTCACACGGGATATTCTAACTTTCACCCATTTTCTTTTGTAACCAGTGGGAATGAAACCAAGGTCTTAGATCCAGTTTCACGGACACAGATTGGCTCTAGTCCTGGACTAAAATCTCCACTGAGCTAGTTTTTTATACTCCAGGACTACGGTTAATCTGTGCCTGTGTAGCCGACTCTCAGGGTTAAACTATGGACTGTATATACATGCAGGTGTGACGACCCTGAAGCCCATAGATTCAGTCTATCATTCTGCAATATGTTTTATCACTGGTGACTACTACATTACTCATCACTGTATTTTCTGTGGTTCTCTTGGTTGGGAGTCTCTAACTTCTACAATTGCCCAGCATTGGCAGATTTTTTTATTAAGTAGTTCTTCAGAAGAAGGAGTTATACTAACTTGCGCATGACTTGAGTTGGAGATCTATAAATGTTAAAATAACCTTCAGGCAATCTAACTCATCTGCTGGGCAGACTAACTCATCTGCTGGGCAGTAAGAACAACATTGAAAGAGGTCTTAAATGAGAGCTGTGTTTTTTTGTTTTAAGTAAATGTTCTGTATTTAAATGTATAATATTGTTTGCTGTTTGTATTTTACCGGATATTGATTTTTACACAGCACTATGTTGTGAATGAGACAATGCAGATTCCCTGTGGAAATAAAAAATATTAAAACAATTATTTTCAAACCACTTAGTTGTTGTTAGCTGAAAACTGTTCATTTGTAATCTTGAAGATTTTACACCTTATGGTTACATTCATTCCAATAGAAAACACATTCACCACTTTAAATGCTGTGAAATCCCTTTTAGGCCTGTTCAGTAAATGTTACCAGAAGCTAAAAATAGCTTAGAATAAACAGAAAATTTGTTAGCATCTATCACTAAGCTAGCTAGCAGATAATAATTGGCAAGCAACCATTTTATATAAATTCCATAATATGTAACCTTGTATGAAGATATTATTTTAAAAAATTGCAATTGTTATAATACAGATTTAACAAATTATCAAAAAAATACATTCATAAAAATATTTGTAAGGTCATATTGTTTTTTCTCACCAACATGTCAGCAAGCAACCAAGTTTGGTTATAGTCTCATTTGTTATTCACAAATTTTTTTTATATGCTCTCAGTAGATACAGAAAATGGAATCATGTGCCCAAACCGGGAAACAGGAGAAAAAAGTCAGGAAACACAGAGCGCAAACTTCCCTGTTTCATTCACAGGTTTTTTTCTCAAATAGTTACTTACCAGTAAATAAAGAATAGAGGTATTTGCCTGCCGTAGTAACACTCTGAATATGTGGGTTTGTGATATTTAAAACGTGAAATTGCAGAATGATTTGAACAATTCTACAAGTAAAATTAAGAAACTGCAATTGTGATTTTAGTTTTCTCTAAACAGCCATTACAATTTTCATCTATCTTTAGCAAAATTATCTCCCTTTGATTTGGCCATTAAAAGATAAACATGCTTACATGCTCTGATTACCTCCATTGATTCTTTTTTTTTTCAGCGGCTAAAGCTTGCTGAAATTTGTAATCACTCTTTAAAAAAAATTTAACCATGAAGTAGTTTTTTGGGCCCAAAAACTATGTTCAGGGTGAGGAACCAATCAACACCACGTTGAAAAAATTGGAAAATGTTTCTTTAATGTGAAACTACAAACAAAATATGTTTTTGTTCTCTCAAGTGAAAAGCTGGTATTAGCATGTGAAATTTAAATGTAATACATGTACAAATATGGTTTCATGTGACATTTAAACTGTAAGACTGTAAGTTTATGCCTGTGTTATCTTTCTTCATGTGGTGTAATGCGGAGCAGCTGCAGCAGTAAATATGTTTATGAGTAGTTAATGAAAACAGGCTGGAATTTTCCTTGTGATCCGCCCACCAATTACTCCACATACCGCCCACTTATTACACTAGATAATCTAAGTTATAGGGGAGACACAGCCACTGTTTGCATCACACCCACAAAGACACACACACACAGGCATAAATGCACCAATACACACAAAAACACAAACACACACTCCTCCCGGTAATTTACCAAAACCCCAAACTCAACACACCCGTATGATCACTTTACAGTTGTAATATGTCTGGTGCTACAGGTGGTGGTAGATAGGAACAGATTGATATAGAAGGGCTTAGATGCCCCCACTGAGTTAGATTAATATAGAGCATTCAATTAAATTAATATAGAGCAGTATTAATGTAGAGTAATTCATTATGAGGATGTTGTTCCAGTGTAACCAGCAATGTCTGATATGACAAGTTCTGCCCAACCACAGTTTCTCCTCTTGTTGACTGTAAGAAAAAAAAATGTCTGGAGGTGGAGCCTTGGTCCATTGGTAACACTCCAGGCTGTGTGCACATGTGTGTTTCCCCTCCGAAGACCAGGGTTCAGTACCCAACTCCACCCTTCACCTCTTTGTCTCCGCTTCATTTGTCTTCTTCTGATTCCTACTGTCAATAAAATAAGTCTATCCTGTCTCCTTAAAATAAGTTTGTCCACTCTCAAAATAAGTGTCCATTCTCCTTAAAACAAGTCTGACCATTCTCCTTAAGTTATGTGTCTACTCTCCTTGAAATAAGTCTGTCCACTCTCTTTAAAATAAGTCTGTCCATTCTCCTTAAAATAAGTCTGTCCATTCTCCTTAAAATAAGTATGTCCACTCTCCTTAAAATAAGTCTGTCCATTCTCCTTAAAATAAATCTGCCCACTCTCCTCAAAATAAGTCTGTCCACTCTCTTTAAAATAAGTCTGTCCATTCTCCTTAAAATAAGTGTCCACTCTCCTCAAAATAAGTCTGTCCACTCTCCTTAAAAT
>JACXGI010005697.1:30245-44823 GCA_016801175.1 Esox masquinongy
ATAAGTGTCCACTCTCCTTAAAATAAGTGTCCACTCTCCTTAAAATAAGTCTGTCCATTCTCCTTAAAATAAGTGTCCACTCTCCTTAAAATAAGTCTGTCTACTCTCCTTAAAATAAGTGTCCACTCTCCTTAAAATAAGTGTCCACTCTCCTTAAAATAAGTCTGTCTACTCTCCTTAAAATAAGTGTCCTCTCTTCTTGAAATAAGTCTGTCCATTCTCCTTAAAATAAGTCGGTCCATTCTCCTTAAAATAAGTCTGTCCATTCTCCTTAAAATAATTCTGTCCACTCTCTTTAAAATAAGTCTCTCCACTCAAAATTCAGCACTTCACACTTTGTCTCATATGCATGTGTATTTATGAGTTTAACCCAGACTTTCTTTCTCTGTTGCTGTATATGTTCTAGTCTGTGTTTGATTATCAGTGAAGTTCAGGGATTTGGGGATTGTTTGTAAACATCAGCAGCAATAACTTTTATTTTAGTGCTGCTTTATTTTACTACATCACTCCCAGATGGATGTTTAAATGTGCTTTTTTCCATGCAGTTACCACACACATAAACAAACATTCCACTTTTTCTGACTCACACACACACAACAAAACCTATCTCTCACCCTCTCTGTCTCTCTTTTACACACACATACAGACTATACACAAAGCAAAATTGCACACACCCGACACAAACATAATCCACTCATCTCCTTTACCCTTCCTTTCCAAAGGCAATATGGGGGTGTCAAGGAGGGAGCGTGGAGTTTTCAGCTCTGACCGCCTGGGTGAATGCTCTCATATTTCTCTTTAATTATGAGGGGAAATGTTATACTACAGCCAACTCATGTAGTCAATTATGCTTTAATTTAATTACCTGTCCACTTTGATAATTATTACCCCTGATTAACACAGACCGATGCTAAATGGGAATAGGAAAGGTGTATAAGTGAAAGTGCCCAACACTGTTTTTGTAATTGAATTCATAATAGGAAAGAGGTATGATATAGAGCAGGCCTTGTTTCTGCCATTGCATTTTGACAGGGACGCTACAAGTGTTCTCACCCCTACACGCATACAAACACATGCATAAATCCAAACACATCTCATCCCACACTTATAAATATGATGACTTCACAGTTGTATTGGGTGCTACAGGCGCCGGCAGGTGGCTGATGAAAGGGCTGAGATACCCCCGTACAAACCATTACTTTGGAGGACTAGAGCATTGGGTTAAACAAATATATTGTAGACTGTTAGTTAGCTGAATATAGAGAATTGACTTAGATTAGTATAAAGACCATTATATTAGATGAACATAGAGCTGTATAGTAAATGCTAGTCATTCAGTATGATTATATTTTTCTAATGCAATCTGCCATATCTGATATCATCAGTTCTGCTCAACCACAGTCGGCTGCTGTTGTTGACTCTGTAAAATCCTAGTTACTAACAGAATATATCTCTGTCTGTCTGATTTGTTTATCCTTTGACTGTGTCCAAGTACTTGATGTAACCCAGAACCAAACAACCAGCCAACCAACATAACAAACAAACACAAACAGTCTGCATCAGGAACATGACTCCCTGTGCATTCCTCCGCTCTGCTGAAGAAAGAGAGATGGAGGGAGGGAGAATGGGAGATAATGAGAGAGAAAGAGAGAGAGAAGTGAACAGTAAACAACAAGTAAACAAATCAAATAGGCACTGTTCCCGTGGCTCTCAAACACACACACACACACACACACACACACACACACACACACACACACACACACACACACACTAGTAAACAGAGAGCCTTTATATGCCTGAGATGAGCCGTGAAGGTAATTTTAGACTTGTGCATCAGTGTTTGTTCATGTTTTTACCCTGTGTAAACAAACAAACAGGCAAAAATACACAGTGTGTTTAGCTTTACTACTTTATTCTCCAAGTCTCCTTTTTAGAACAGGATGTGTATCCACAAAGAATCTCAGAGTACTAACAGTGCTGATCTAGGATCAGTTTTGTCTTTTACATCGTACAATTTTTAGTATGTGTACACTTACTAAGTGAATAAAGGTGATTCTGATAATGAATAGGATAAAAAACAGATCTTAGCTCAGCCTATTATACCAGCACCTATAATAAATGAGATTATATAAAGAACAGGTCCCAGATCAACTGATATTTGGATACTGGCCCACGACTCACTTTTAAAACAGGCTCTTACCCCAGTTCCTCACAACTGCCAAAAAAACATAAGTAAGTTTATTTGCATCGTAAATACAGAAATTGTGTCATTCTAGTTGGATACAACTTCAATGCATTTCACCTATTGTGGATGTACTGTCTCTGTCATTGTCAACAACAGGAACTGTCAACAACTCACATTTACAGGCATGAACACACAGACACACCGCACTCTGGTCTTCAGCTGTATTGATCTAAGGAAGGCATTGTGATTTATGGCCATCATGGCCCATTGTCTAGCAGGTGTCTGACTGACTGCCATCATTCTCTCATGTTAAAAGCTTAGATAGAGAGAACGCACATGAGGGCACAATCGGGTTTATAGCAAGACAGGAATTATTCTAAGCTCTTCTTATGACTTATTGCTTCTCTCGTTTTCTTTATCTTTTCGCAGCGACAGGTATGATGTCATATTTTTCAAGTTCTCCTGAGTCAGTCTTCCTGACATTTTTGTCTTGAACCCGATTATACTCTCAATTAGCAAATGAAAGCACTAAACTGGGAAATAGTTCAAGAATGAATAGCTACCCACCAGGCACACTACATAATTTCAACATATTGAGTAAGATTTAGTTGTGATATTGATCAAGGAGAATACAAGCTGTATTCAGTGGCTCCATAATACAAACAGATTTAATTCATTTTAATTTAGTTCAATTTCAAATGTGTATTCACTACGCATTCAACAGTCTAAATATCCAATCAAATTCCAATGGAAAAATAATATCAGAATTTGGTTTAGTTGTGACACAAATTCACTCCACTTTCTAGAGGTACATATATAGTTACAAAATAAATACTTTTTGTATATTTTTCTTAGGTTTGTGGCCCCGGACAGAGAGATATTACTTAGTTTAGCCTTAGCTGCTAACTACATAACAGATAGCTAATTTGGCAATTGAACTGACATTATGAAATTTCTGTTTTGGAATTCCCATTCTCATAGTCTATTCTGTCTGTGGTATAACCATGACCTAGCAAACTTTGCTTTTTCTATATACTGTATGTCGTAGGCTAGTGGTGCTGGACATAGATAGATGGGTTGCTAGCAAGGTACTGTAGCTAAATTGCTACTTAGATGGATGTATAGCTCACCTGTCGAGTAGAAATATGGCCAGCTCATCTCGCATTTCAGGTTTACTGTATCAGCTTGTGTATTCCTCCATTACTTGAAAGCAATGTCTATAATTAGCTGGGTTTTCTCCAGAGCTTTATCAGAAATTATTTGGGGCTGGAAAACACTACACAACACCCAGACAAAAACAAACAAGAGAAAATAATCAGGGAGATGCAGACTACCGAGCTTGAAAATGCTGACAACAACAAACTATTTGTGAAATGCTCTATTTCGAATAAAATATTCCCCCAATATCCTTTCAAATATAATTAGCATTATTCTGCTTTTGTGTGGTGGAAATTTACAAATGGTTCTTTTAATACATTATTTTACCAGTTACATATATTACAGAACACATTCTCATTTACAGCAATGACCTGGGGAATAGTTACAGGGGTGGGAGGTGTGGATGAATGAGCCAACTGTAAGCTGGGGATAATCACAATGTTGTAGTCTTTAAATGTTAATAAGAAATCCTAAAGATCACATGATGAAGAAGGTTGCCTAATATTCATTATTTAATTGAAATGTTGCTTTGATATTGTGCTTGAATGGTGAATTTCCTCACAAACTCCATTTTTTTAGCAAACTGAAATGGCTTTTCTTGTAGTATTTCCCTGTGTTTTGCTCAATCAATTTTCCTTCAATTTTAACAAGATCCCAGTCCTTTCTGAGGAGAAAGCATCCCCACAGTATGATGCTGCCACCACCTTGAGGCATGAGCAGTGTTAAGTTTCTGCCACACAGCACTTTCAGTTTTAGCCAAAAAGCTTTATCTTCAACCCCAACCATTTTCATCACAGCTGGATCACTCTAAAGCTTTCTCGGACGGTACATTTGGAGTGATAATTTATTTCAAGCTATCGTCCAAAACAGGCCAGTTTTAGACAGACCTCTTAATATTATTAATCCACTCCCAGTCACTGAACTATACTGTATAGTTCCTTCAAAGTGATTGTTGGCATCTCTGTGGCTTCTTTCACAAGTTTCCTTCTTGTTTGAATGCTGAATTTTAAATTCCAGATTATTGATTTAACTGTGCTCACTGAGATATTCACTGGTTGGCCTTGTCTATCCTTGGCATATGGCTAAGAAAAATGTATCCTATCTAGCTGGCAATGGTGCTAATTAAAACTAAATAAAGTGATGTTCATTTCTATTTATGATGGAGAAATAGCTTAGAATTAGCTTTAACTTAAAATGACAAGCTATTGTGAATTATCAGTGCAACAGTGTTTCATTGAGGGACTTTCCAGTGACCTTTGCTCCCCACTGGGCATAGCCAACTTGTTTTACCAGACAGCTGAATCACTGGTGTGAGCAAAACATGTTCCATTCCACTTGATTCTAATTTAGTTAGTATAGATACCTATACAAAGATTAAGATGATATTGGTGTAACATTAGTTACAGTGTCACTGCTGCAACTCTGTGGAGTCTGCCCACTTCAGTTATTCAGTCAATAGACCAATATCTAGACAAATGTTATTTTTAGATAGCAACAGCCAGAACATGCAAGTACCCCCATGTCAGGGGTGTCAAACTCATTCTACGAAGGGTCTAGTTTCTGCTGTTTTTTTCCCCTTTTGTGTCCAGTTAAGACCTAGACAACCAAGTTAGGGGAGTTCCTAACTAATTATTGTCCTTCACTTTCAACGAGGTACAAAGTAGTAGTGAAAACCCGCATGCACTCGGCCCTGCAGGGAATGAGTTTGACACCACTGCCCATGAACTGGAAACTCAAAAGAGTCATTCTATAAGCTTCTCATTCACATCTCATTCACCACTGGCAACATATTGATTTAATTTGTGACTGAGGATTGTTAAATTGTGCTTTAAACAAAGTACACATGATTGCTAGGCATTCAAAGAAAGAGAATTTTCTTCATACATTTTTGTAGTTGAGGCAGCAATCGTATTATTGTGAACGTTTTTTGCTTGACTGCTGCGAGGATGATAAGCAATATCTTTCAAGAAGTGCCCATTTCTAGGCACACAGTATGTTGGCTCTCAGTTGATGAGCTCAAGCATCCTACAGTAAGAACAGATAAGTAACTATAGTGGTTCTCAAAGTATTCCGCCCCCTTGGTCTTTTCCACATTTTATTGTAATAAAACAATGAAAAAAAAATAATTTAATAAAGAGTTTTTGCCACCGATCACCACAAAAAGGTCATGATGTCAAATTGAAAATCAAATATGCAAATTGTTTTAATTTTATTTTTATCAATTACAAATACAAAACAGAAAATAATGTTTCTGTGCCAAATTGAAGTACTGAGTTGTAAACTCATGAGTCTCCCTCATCTTTATTTGAGACATGTGACGTAGGAGGTCAAGAAATATTTCCTCTGGTTATTCAGTGGTTGATGTTAGCAAACATTAACCATTAAATGTCGATGTAATAACTGGCTAAAGCAAGAGATGTTTACAAATTAGTTCCAATGTTGTTTCATGTTATACTCAGCAGCTAGTTTGCTAGTTTTTGATGGTGCATCTTCAAAGTTATGTGGACTGCACTGGTTAGTAGCATCCATAACCAATTTTTCTTGTAAAATGAGGTTTGACTGGCTGGCTCAGCTACAGCTACGTTAACTATCATGCTGTTTTCCATCACTGTCAAACCAAACAAATTCAGCCTGGCGTTGGTCCAAAAAACTCTGTAGCTATAGTTTTGTTTTGTTTTTTGTCCAGTAACACTTTTTGATTGTCATATAAGCTTTTCATTAGACATGTCAAATGACAAAAATGATTATACAGTGATGTAAAAAAGGAAGTTATCTTGGTGACACTTTATTTTGAGAGTCCCAAAGGTATGTTTGTAGATCCTGTACAGATTATCTACTGAGTATCAGTAACATTTTAACTATATACTAACTCTAACTCTTATCTTAACCTTAAAATGTTATCCTAATCCTGACCTTAACCATTACCCTAAACCTTCTTTTAAACCTAACCATAGCAAGTAGTTGCTAATCAACAGATAGTTTGTTGAACATTATTGATTACTTTCTATAGAACACCTACAGATGGAAAGTGGGACTCTCAAAATAAAGTGTAACCATTAGGTAATTGTCTTTTTCAAATATTTGGACATTTGGATATGTAATCTTCACTTCAACACTATTGATAGATATAGATAACCTTATTTAACAAATGACATTGCAAGATTATACTTTGCAATCATTCATTCACCAAAAATCAACATAAATGCAAAGAACATAAGTACACCCCTATTTTCACCTCCACCTTTGACTTATCTGTCCAGAGCACATTGTTCCAGTAGTTTTAGTCTTTACCGTCTGGCAAATGTCAGTGGGATTTGATATTATTTTTTGAGAGCAGAAGTTTCATCCTTTCTGACCTCCCATGTTGGCCAGGTTTGTGGAGTCTCTTTCAGAGATTTGACTCATACACTTCTATACTGAATGTGGCAAGAGAGGCCTATAGACCCCATGATGTTTCCCTGAGGTTATTGGAGACTTCTATGTGCATCATTCAGTCAGCTCTTGGCCTGGATTTGGTGGGACGGCCTGTCCTATGTAGATTGCTGGTGGTCTGGAATTTTCTCCATTGCAGGTAATCCATCAACAGTGAAATTATGCACTTTGAATTGCTTGAAAATGGTTTTGTAACCTCTCCCAGATACATGGCCATCAATAATCTGCCTTCTGAGTGTCTTGGATAGTTATTTTTATCTTGGCATAATGTTTTACCACACACTCATATGGTTAAGACCAAACCATTATATCTATGTTCCTAATCTTTATGGAATATTGCAGAAATGGTTTTACTGTTTTTTATGTGATTTGTTGAATTGGGTAATCTTTATCAATGAGTGTGGTTGGAAGTTAGCTCAAATATCTGTGTCCAAATATGACAAAAATACAACTTTCCAGGGTGTGAACGTATTTACTTGTTGCTAACAGTTGTAGCTATAATAATTATGTTCATCCAGTCCATGCAATTTATACATGTTATTAATAATTGAAGCTTTTATTTTACTGTAAATAAAAATAGTAATTAATATCAGAAATGTAAGCAAATAGTTTTTCCTTATTTATGATAATAGGAAAATAGGTCAAGATTCATGATGTCAACTAAATCTAATATGAGTTAGAAAATAGGACATGATTGGAATGGGAATGAATTGTCTTCAGTCTCATATCTTACTTTTGGAGGGACAGTATCTCCTCATAAATAGAGTTCATTCATTATCTCCAGAACACCATAATAATCAAAAACGGAGAAAACTCCTGACTATTGCAGTCCGATAAATAAATGGAAGTATGTATAATGCTGCTGCCAGGCAGAGAACCAGTGTCGCATGCACATAAACTGAATTTAGTAACCACAGCCAGTTTATAGCAACATTTGGATATAATTTTTTTTTAAAATATATATTGCATACGTTTTTTAAAACAAAGTGAAATAAAGTGATTGAATAATCTCCAATTTGAATTAAGAGTTCTTGAACAAAAAAGCCAAGACAATATATGACGTTAGATTATCTTCAATACACCAAAGGTTTTTTTGCAACTTTTAAATTGACTGTAGTAGTATGAAGTAGCAGCATGAAGTAGTAGCAATTCGACACACATTATTCATGAACGTATTAACTTATTAATGGCAAATCTGATTGGCTTAAAATAGAAAGTTACACGGATGTAACAAGCAGATATTTTGAGACATTAAACATCACAAATGCATTTTTTTTCTTTTTGGTTTGAATTCAAAGTAAGCTTAACGGGTACCTGAGCTTAATAGGTATGCTTACCCAACACTTCTGAGCTTGCAAATCTGTCATTGAGTGTGTGGAAAAGTGCACATAGTATAGCACTTAGTAAATTTGTCAGAAAGTAAATATTTTTCCCACAGTGGAAGTGTGCATGAAAGAAAAATTCTGAGGTTTATTCTGATCACAATACCAACTTGAATTTATTAGGACAACTGACTGAACTGACTGAATGAATCGGATCCCTTCTCTTCACTCGACTCTTAACCGCACGATATACGTCATCGTTTTGTTGGCCAGGCATGTCCGTATAGCCTAAACCTTCCACAGGCATTCGCCTCGCGCTTGCTCCCTTGATGTGCGGTGGTTTCTTGCATTGCTCGGTCCGCCACTAGCAAGGCACAGGAAGATGTGAACGCGCACCTGTTTTAGAGGCATTACGGTAGAGCAAACTGTCCCTCAACCAACACACAACCGGAGTAATTCAACCCTGATTTATCTGCGAACGAGCGAACGACAGACGGGATGCCAAAAACTGAATCGAGTATCGTCATTGGGACTTGTGGAGTGGTTAGGATCTGAATAACAGCGAGATAGCAGGATCAAAACACAGTAAGCAGAGGCCACGAACAGCCCGAAAAGCTGCTTGCTTTCTCTCGATCAACTTCCCTGAGGGCTGCGCATGCAGCCAGTGTGTGAGTGGCACACTAGCTAGTATTGTTCTGACTTCACTACAGTACCCACTCCTAGAGAGAGAGGACGCACAACAAAAGGGAAAGAAAGGAAGGAAAGGAAGGACGGACTTAACTAACGAAGACGGTTGTCGTTGAAAGTAATGGTCCTGCGATACCAATCTTAGATCCCAAGATTTCTCACTTTTTGGTCTGTTGCTTTGCGTCTTTGTCGCTGTGAGTGGACTCGCCGGGGGTGTTGCGCCGAGCTGAAGCGGGGCTGTCCACATGGTCCAGCCACTGGTGTGAAAGTTGACTTCTTCAGAAAACAAGAACAGGTTGATACATTTATCTACATATTCTTCTCTCTACATGTCCTCTCTTCTTTCTCTTTATGCGTGTGTTCCTCAAAGAGTAAACGTGTGCGCGCCTGTTGTTGAGTTAGAACACACTACAACAATTGGACCGCTATCATTGTTTTCAGTAAAAGTCTAATAAACTAATAATAACCCAATATTAATTTTACTTAGCAAATGACTGTTTTTGAATAATGGGCGTTTCACCAAGGTTGGCATCCACTGTAGTCAAAATATGAAAGTCTAGATCAGTCACTTCACAGACCTTGCACTTTTTTCTACAATAGAAAAAAAGTTATTTGAAAATGGCAAGGACCCACGAGCGAGTTTCTCGCGACCTCTCCCCTAGATAAACACGTGCTATCAAAACAACATATTTTAGTTTAAATATGAAATTCAAAAAGCCACATTTCATTAATACTAATACTTGCTTTTTATTTTCATATTTAGATGTGAAATAGCCAAAGAGTTATGGAAGGGTAGTGGCCGCGTGCTGCCAGCGGCTTATGGAAGGTGTCAGGTTCACAACCGCTCGCTCATAAAACAACAAAAAAGTTTTCGGACAAAGATATCCTTCAAAGATGTCCGAAGTGACTTGCAATGAAAGTAACAAATGCAATGAGCCGAATAACCGTCGGAACGCTGAAAGTGTGCTTTGTAAAATTGTTTCGTTAATCAACACTCCAATAACTGGTGTTAATTTTACATGGGCTACCCATTCGGCAATAGTTTGAATTCCTTTTGATCGTTTAATACCTGTTAACCACACACCAAACGAGGGCGGAATCGATTTGGGAATGTTGAATGCGAATTAAAGACGCATTTTATAAAGCCCACATTAGGCTAAATCTTCGATAGGCCTTTTATTTATTTTAGAATTAATTTTGACAACAAAACGAATATGGCGAAATGTTATTTTTTGCTAAAATAATTAGTTTTTACGGTCTAACTTTTAAGTCAAATCGTTTACAAGACCTCTTTAAATGTATTTTGTCTGCTGATTTTCGCCTTGGTTGTTGCGAATTTTAATCTGGTCGGTATAAATGGTCATTATGAAATGCTGTATGGTTGTCCGTCTTATTTGCATGATTTTATTACAATTTAATAAACGGATTGATGGCTATTGTCACGGTAGATATTATAGATTGGTTATTTTTGTCAAACAATTGACTGTATGCGTGTCCTTTGTAATATGTTATATGTAATTCGAAGTTCGGTAGAAGAGCATGGAACAATTTATCATGTGGATTTCTATCGGATATTATCCATGCATAATCTGTTCATCAGAATCGGATATACCTATCAAAAGCCAAGTGCATGAAAAGCAGAGACAAACCCGTGTTAACAGATAACTTCGTTTTGTTTTAGACAGATACAGTTGTTGTAAATATAGGATTAAGCCTGATAATCTTTATCGTATTGATATAATTTTGAAAATATTTATTTAGCAACGGACGCATATGAAATATATTGAGAATATGAAGAACAAAGTGAAGATCAACAAATTGAATAAAAAAGTTTTGCTAGTGTTGGAAATGAGGCAAACGGGTGCAGTAGGCCTCCACATTAACAGAATAGCCGAGAGCGCCCCATGCACGAGAACAAATAGGGTAGGCTTACTTTTAAGATCATGAGTGCATTTTTGTGAGGACACCTATTTACACATTTGAGTGTTTCCGCCGGTTTTCTTTTTTGTAAATACGTTTTATTGCTATTACCCTATTTTGGAAAGTTTTGTAATTTACTATGACATCCTTTCAATAATCTCATACTGTAGTCTCTAAAGGTCTCGGCCTACTATACATCTATAAACTGATAATTCACATAGGGTAAATTGCATTTTCTCTGGTATTTTGAACATCTCAGAAGGCTATATCTCGAAGTTTTCAGACATCACCGCTTTTCATACGTTTTTGCGGGTGAGCACTCCCATAAGTCTCCCTAAATCATTGTCCCTGAACGCTTTAAATATCAGCCTTCATCTGGGACATTCCCGCACGTCAGACGGGTTGATATCCTGCATGATGGAGGGAGAAATTAAATGACAATTCTTTGCTGTTGGTTTCGTCGAAAGTGCTGTCGATGTGTATGTCATTTAAAAGAAAAAAGC
Source organism: Esox masquinongy (assembly GCA_016801175.1). Lineage (NCBI taxonomy): Eukaryota > Metazoa > Chordata > Actinopteri > Esociformes > Esocidae > Esox > Esox masquinongy. The sequence continues at coordinate 41,456 of JACXGI010005697.1, forward strand.
AGATCCTATGGCTGAGCGCGGCCGTTATTTCCTCTTGATTGATGGACGCTGGGGCATTTGGCATAATTAATTGTATTTAGTGTGTTCCCTTTCCCTCCTCCTCTACTTGCCCCCTGTTGTTTCGTGGCTCCTGTCCCCATCTTTCGCTGCGAGACTGCGCGTGCCATCCGGTGGCATTTCCGCAACGTGACGGTGACATTTTTAATTGCACCACTGATGGAGGTTTAATAGAATATTTATTGGGAATGAAATAGCAATATTTCAAATGTTATATTCCTGTCATAACACTAAAAACATATTTTTGGTTGGTGATAGGCATAGCTGTGGTGGCATAAATATATTCACACCCGAAGGATTAGTGTCACTTAAAGTTTTCTTTTAATTGCTCTAATAATATATATTTTTTGAAGTAGCGGATTTCCCATTTCCTCTCTGAATTCAACAGTGGTTATTCGTAAATACGTTTTCGACTTAAGAATTAGAAATTAAAGTAAATTTGCAATGAACAAACAAATGCAATAATATTGGACTAATTAATTAAATCCAGGCACATTATCTGAAAAGTATTTACGTTGTACATTTTACTAAAAACATTTCATGTCCATTTTTAATTAGAAGTATGACCAAATATTTGTGATTGTGTTATTCTACCCTTAGGGCTAATCTATTTGTATTAGGCTCATAACAAACTGTTGGAAAAAGTCAAATGAACTGTTTGCATTAGAGATTTAGGAGTTTGAGGTGAGAGAAAGCTGCATATTTGTCAGTAGTGTGTTCCCTGTGTGTCTTCTGAGCTGCGGTGGACAGATCCAGACAAGGCTTTAGACTGAGGAGAAAGGGGTTGCAGTGGCTCAGTTAGTTGGAGCATGATGATTGTAATTCCAGAGTTGTGGGTTTGATTCCCGATTGGGCCACATATACGGAAGATATGACATAATTTGAAGTGGCTTGAGATGAAAGTGTCTGCTCAGTGACTCCATTACCATTATTGAAAAGCCTCAGCTCAAACAGACATACCTGCTGTTGGACTAAAAGAGAGTGGAACAGTGAGGGTCTCATTTTTCAAAAAGAATGGAGGAAAAGGAGACAGAGACATATTGCACTATGTCAACATGGTAGTTACCTGGGCATTATTAGGAAGTAATACAGGCATACATTCAGTACTTGTCTATGTGGTATCTAAGAAAATAAGATAATTTTAGATAAGAGTAGTTTTAAAGATAATGATAAAGTGAATTTAAAAAATCAGTTTGCAGAATGTAGAGTTTGGGAAAATAGAAATAGAAACAGATATTAAGTCATACGGAAAAAGTGATTTGAAAATTAAGAGGACGGTCTGCAAGCTAGAGGTGTCCAAAAAATTCTAACTGTCATTCTAGTCTATCTGCTATGTGTGTGTGTGTGTGTGTGTGTGTGTGTGTGTGTGTGTGTGTGTGTGTGTGTGTGTGCGTGTCCAGCTGCAGGCAGAAAATCCAACACATTTTTCTTTCTTTTCCTCCTCGATGTGTTTTTCATGTCCTGTTGTTGACACGGTCCCGTGTGTCTTTGTCTTCCACATTTCTCTTCTGATTTCTTACTGAAATTGTTGTACTTTTCTCTGTTTTGGAATATTTGTATTTCACCTCTGTAAACTGTTCTTTTTCCCCCTATACTTTCTGCTGTGATATATTTTGTCAATAGTAAGCAAGGTATGTTCACTGTTTGCTAAAGTGAATCTGTGTCATAGTTATTTAGTGAAATGGAACACAGCAGTAATGGGGATTAGATGACACTATCAGGGTGGGACAGATGTACAATGTATTTGCGTGTTTGAACGTGTTTTGGTTGTAGTTAGGCAAAGTGTATGTGTGTGTCTGTATGAGAACGAGCGCTGTTGTCAGGGTTTAACTGGGCTTGTGTCAGAGCCTGGGTGTGACTACCAGAACACGTTCCAAATGGTCGAAATAGACAGACTGTAATCACACTAACATTTCACTGCTTTTCTATACTCTTAAATTATAGAACTGGTTTGACTGCTGTGTTATAATATGAATTGGACTTCATCAAAACCTTTCATTTTAGGCTTTAATGCATTAGTTTAATCTGGTCCAGAAACATAATATTAGTCTTCTTACCTTGAGTGTTTGTGCATGTGTGTGAGAGGGTGTGTGTGTGTGTGTGTTTTGTGAGTGCCCGTTCTAAATTCATATGTCTGCAGTCAAGTGAGATGGACAGTACTGTCTGTGAAGTTTTTAATGTCCAGAGCGTTGCTAATACTGAACACTTTTCTGAGGACGTATTCCGTCTGTCCTTCGCTCAGTCTGCATTAAAACTCTCCTGCCAGCCCAAAACCATTGCTGCCCATTGGTTGAGTGGCTTATGTGGTGTTCCAAAGTGTTTTTGAAGAGTGGTGGAAAGCCAGCGATAGATAGACCACATGACGCTGATATGTGGAGGATTTGACCCCTGGATATCCTGCCGTTTGCCTCCATCACGACACTTCCATTAAAACACATTGTCTGTGGAAAAACTGCAAATGTAATGGTTACATCTGCAGGTCACCGTGTATACACTGGTGGTTTCTTTTTGGGAGGTCGTCTTAAAGTCTGAAGAAAAAAATGTATAGATATTTTTTTTTTATTTGAAAAATTGAAAGGTTGAAGTTTGAAAGTATTTCTGTGTGGACTGTGGATGTATCTAGTTGGTAGTGAGAGCATAGAGTTTGGCTGGCTGTGGTCATCAGGAAGGTGATTGACGTGAGTGCTGAGCCGCTGCCACATTGCCTTAGCCTGAACCATGATTACACATGTGGTTCTAATTGGAACGGTTATTGGGGAGAACGGGAGGCCGGAATATTTTTCTGTTTGTGTGTGCGCGCGTGCGAGTGCATGGGTGTGTTTGTGTGTGTGCCAAATGCTGACCCGTGGATTGGAGAAAGTAAAGCCTGTAGAATCAGACTGACACAGCAGCGCTAGTCCAGGGAAAGGAGAAAGTAGAGAGGAGATGGAGAACGATGGAATGAGCTGTGAAGCGGGGGGGTGGGTTCTGTGACGTCCTGGGTAGGTTTTTTCTTGATTCCCAATGAGAATGAAAGACAGATAGAGACACTTGTGTGCGTAATGTTTATTTATAATTTCTGATTGTTTATTTCACTTTAATTAATTAGTATTTTGATTTTATACTTGCCATTATTGCCCATTTTAATTCAGTTGATTAAAAGGGGGAAATGAGAGAGAGAGAGTGAGGAAGAGAGTGTGAGAGTGAGTCTCTTAAGATCTTAAGAGCTGATGGATGTGGGGGGTAGTAACCCTAAATGGGGGAGAGGCAGGTAGACAGCTGAGGATGGAGGATGGGGAAGAGGCTGGGGAGGGAGGGAGGGAGGGAGGGAG
>JACXGI010005698.1:0-11299 GCA_016801175.1 Esox masquinongy
CACACACACACACACACACACACACACACACACACACACACACACACACACACACACACACACACACACACACACACACACACACACACACACACACACACACACACACACACACACACACACACAGTGAAAATGCAAGCCAATGCCCTACAACTCACTAACATACAGTGTTGGAGGAGACCATAGACATGAAGAAACATACCAGTCTGCACCACTAAGCATTCAATCTGGAATGTTTAGACTAGAATTAGCTAAACGAAACACTAACTACTACTGTCATATTTAAAAAACTCAATGTCGAATGAATCTCGTTGATGTAGATATTTGGGTAGCCTATCAATTGTGTTGGCAGTAGGGGTGGGAAGATATGAGAATTTCATGCCATGAATATCCTGGCCAAAATTATCCCGATTTACGATTTTATCCCGATTAATAACAATCCCAATAACAATTCAAGGTTTCTAGCTCAAAACGGCTGATTGGATATTCTTCCATTACTTAAATATTGTTCTTGTGCATTTAAAAAGCCATTACAATAAAATAATATAAAAGGTTTTTAATAATTAAGTAATACTGTAACATGTAAATCTCGAAATGTTTATGGTTGCCAGCTTCATTGACAATACATTTCAGAGGATGTTTAGTGGCATTTAGTGAGATATGCGCTCCACCAGTTAAATAAAACAAGTAGTCAGGAACACTTCGATGACTGTCAAGAGATAGTTCAAGTCACTCATGCGAGGAACAGGGGTGAAAATAGAATTCATTTCTTACCGGTATTGACTGGTGGGTGCATGCACTTCCATGCATATTTTATGTGCCTTATTAGCTAACAATAGGCCTATTTAATGTGTGAATTCTTCATAATAACTTTGTAAGTCATTATAACAGCTCCTCGCTATGTTGTGTGCATCATGAATTGTGCAGATCATGCAGATAGACAATGTTATTTTGGCCCGTGCAAATTGTATTCTATTTGTCTTCTCTTGTCACTTTCAGTAGGAAATTAGCCTATAATATAAATGAAACTATAATAAGAAAATAGAAAGAGATATACATTTGTGTTGAAAAGTTTGCATACCCTTGCAGAATTGGTAATATATGTACCATTTGTAAAGACAACATGAGTCAGCAGGCAAAACATGTCTTTTATTTCTTATGGGATTCATATTCAACTGTAGGTCATAACAGAATAGCACAATCATAAAACAAAACATGGCAACAAAGAAAAAAATGAACTGACCCCTGCTCAAAAGTCTGCATACCCTTAGTTCTTAATACTGTGTATTGCCACCTTTAGCATCAATGCGTGCAGTCTTTTGTAATAGTTGTCTATGAGGCCCGGAATTCTTGCAGGTAGTATAGCTGGCCATTCGTCTTGGCAAAATACCTCCAGGTCATGCAAAGTCTTTGGTCGTCTTGCATGAACTGCACGTTTGAGAATTCCCCAGAGTGGCTCAATGATATTAAGGTCAGAAGACTTTGATGGCCACTCCAGAACCTTCACCTTTTTCTGCTGTAACCACTGGAGGGTCAACTTGGCCTTGTGTTTAGGGTCATTATCGTGCTGCAAAGTCTAAGAGCGTCCCATGCGCAGCTTTCATGCAGAAGAATGCAAATTGTCTGTCAGTATTTTTTGATAACATGCTACATTCATCTTGCCATCAATTTTCACAAGATTACCCATGCCTTTAGAGCTCACACACCCCCAAAACATCAGTGAGCCACCACCATGCTTCACAGTAGGGATGGTATTCTCTTCACTATAGGCCTTGTTGACCCCTCTCCAAACATAGCGCTTATGACTGTGACCATAAAGCTGTATTTTGGTCTCATCACTCCAAATTACAGTGTGCCAGAAGCTGGGAGGTGTGTCAAGGTGTTGTCAGGCATATTGCAAACAGGCATTTTTGTGGCATTGGCGCAGTGAAGGCTTCTTTCTGGCAATTCGACCATGCAGCTCATTTTTGTTCAAGTATCGTCTTATTGTGCTCCTTGAAACAACCACACCGTCTTTTTCCAGAGCAGCCTGTATTTCTCCTGAGGTTACCTGTGCGTTTTTCTTTGTATCCCAAACAATTCTTCTGGCAGTTTTGGCTGAAATCTTTCTTGGTCTACCTGACCTTGGCTTGGTATCAAGAGATCCCCGAATTTTCCACTTCTTAATAAGTGATTGAACAGTACTGACTGGCATTTGCAAGGCTTTGGATATCTTTCTATATACTTTTCCATCTTTATAAAGTTCCATTACCTTGTTACGCAGGTCTTTTGACAGTTCTTTTCTGCTCCCCATGCCTGCTCAGTGCATCCAGGTTGGAGCTAACAAACTCATTGACTATTTATACACAGATACTGATTGCAATTTAAAAAGCCACAGGTGTGGGAAATTCACCTTTAATTGCCATTTTCACCTGTGTATGTCACCTTGTGTGTCTGTAACAAGGCCAAACATTGAAGGGTATGGAAACTTTTGATCAGGGCCATGTGGGTGATTTCTGTTATCATTATGATTTCAAAAGGAGCCAAACAACAATGTGATAATAAATGGCTTCAAATTATCACTATCCTTAAATAAAAGACAGTTTTTTGCATGATCAGTCATATTTTCAAAATCAATGCCAAAATTTCACAATTTCTGCTAGGGTATGCAAACTTATGAGCACAACTGTATGTATAATAATGTATGTGCTATTCATATTTTCTACAATTTGCTGTTTGTTAACAGTTTTTGCATACATCTCTCATAGCTGCATGTCTTCTAGGATATAATTGGTTTCTTTGAGCTCAACATTGTTTCAACTGCTTATTTTACGCGGTAACGCAATGGACAGGTATTTGCAATAGCGGGAAGTGGCGAAGTGATCAGAAGCTTTTTTGTAGGCTACTCAGTGTGGTACTTAGACTAGTACTTTATATTATTACAACACAAACCCAACTCATGACGACATTTAAGAATTCAATTTTGATTTTTATTGTAGCCTAATTAACAATATTCTTCTAGCAGAGCCATTCAGCTTCATTAACAATACATTGCAGAGGATGTTTAGTGGCATAGTACAACCTGAGATGAGATGTGAGCTCCACTTATAAAATAAACAATACAGTCAGGGAAACTTTCAAGTCACTTGTGAGGATATTCCCAATTGTGGAATTTCTCCACGATATCATAATCGTGAGTATTTTCCGATTAGTAATATACTAATATCATCTATCATCCCATTCCAAGTAGGCAGCTTTACATTTAGGGGTCTCCATGGGTCAGCAGGTTATATATACTGGAGGTTAGGCAAGTTACACTGACCAGACTCAAAATGTCCAGACTGCATGAATGAGCCCTGGGCCCCATGCATAGAAGTGTATCAACAGAGCTCTGCTCCTCTCCTACAGCCATTCCAAACAGCCAAAGCTTTACTGTCAAAATATAAAATGAGCGCTGAGCAATTACAAGTTGCAGTTTTGAAAATGTAGCAATGTAAAACATCAAAAGATGACAAAGGCTGTGGAAGGGATGTAAACTAAGCTACTCTGACCTTATACATGCAGCAATGCATAATGTCTCCAAAAACATCTGTAATAGGAAAAGATGAAAAGGGCAAACAACAACAATTACAGAATTTGGGAAATACCACGTGTGGGCCTCTGACTATAGTGTCTCAAAGAACATGCTGTTGTAATGTCCTATTTAAACGGGGATGCAACTTTACACCCCCCTCCCCCTCTCTCACACAAACACATTCACACACTGCCAGGAATAGGCTGCTCTGGAGCAAACTTCACCTCATTCCCGACCCCCACCAACATAATCCAATCAGTACTGAGTTACAGATTGTGTGATGCAGACGTGCAGTTCCATAACACACACACACACGCACACGCACACGCACACGCACACGCACACGCACACGCACACGCACACACACACACACACAAGTACGGTAGCTAATGCAGGGAAAGGTGGACCTAGGGAACTGTCTCCTCTTCACCAATCTCCCAAAATGAACTATAGAACTCAGATTCAATGAATTCATAGCACATTGGCCACATAACTGTTCTGCGGGTCACTAAGAGAAGAACAACAGTTTCTATACAGTTTTCCTCATTCTGCTATTCATTCATGAAATCACTCATTCATCAGGGTGCCCTTGTTCATTTCCAGTGCTGACGTCGACAGGAAATAACGTGGTTTTCTGCCAAGGACATCAAAGGCCCTACTAACCAGAGCTCAAGATATATCCCCCGATAACGACCTTATGTAAGCACTCATTTAAAAACACACAGGAAAATGCCTTTGGAGATAGAACCTTTTCTTCTGACTGTGGCAGTCCTACGCATAAAATGACTGGTAGGGAAATAATGGCAATTTCTCCCCATTAGATTTGGGGACTAAAATCTAAGCAATTCACAATATTAAACTGTAATTTAATTTAAACAACCATTGCAACGGAATCCATTTTATTTACACTTCATCTTGGAAGGGAAAGAGACATTTACTACCAATATAGGTGAAGATAACTGACTATTTCGTCAAGTGAAAAGACGAGAAAATCGTGGACCCTCTCCTCTTTTACTGTGCAAGGGGTTGTCATCTATATTACCCCAAAAAGCATACACGGATGCGACTTTGAAAATCCACCAGAAATAGTCGCAATATAATCGTAAATAGTTTTATTTTGTGCCTACTACAACGTAGCTACTGAATGTTGTAGCCAGCTAAGTTGTTGTCTATTCAGAACAAATCCTAATGCATAATTTGTTTTGTTTGTGGCGAGGCTCGAACACCGGTCGGCTGCATGGCAGTCCGCGTCTCTAACCACTACAATATTTAACAAGGGGTAGTCAGTCAGTCAGTCACTCACTCAGTAAGAGACATTCGCTCTTTTTGACCGGCTTCGCTTACGCGGTCCAGCAAAAACAATGTGTGTATAGAGTGGAGAATGTGTGCGTGTTATGTGTAAAGATACGGGACATGTTTGTGGAGGAGGAGTGTGGTTTTTTGATTAAAATAGGAATGTCTGTATGCTGAGTGACAGGAGAATGTGTGTGTGATTGTATGTGGAGACATAAGAGTGTGTAAAGAGAGATGAGAGAAAGTGTATTTGGAGGGAGGGAGTAAAGGGTAGGGTAGAGCAGAGAGTGTGTCTTGGTGAGGAGTGGGGGGATTGTGTGTGAAGAGAGAATATAACATGTGTGTGATAGTGTGGAGGGAGGACAGGATATGGGCGTAAAGGAGAATGTGTTTGGGAGGTTGTGGAGACAGAGGAAATCAAGTCTCTAAAACACACTATGATGTGTTTTGTGTGTTGAAAGAGAAATTAATGTGTGTTGGGGGGGTGTACGGGGAAGGGGGTTGGGAAAGGGGAGATGGTTTACATTAAGTATCGAAGATACATCATGTACTGATTAACTTCAACAGCAAATTTTAGGTGTCAAACTTGTATTGCTGTATCTCGGTGAATATCTTAACATCTGTGACATTTATAGCTGCTATTAAGCAATTACATTGTGTGTAGGTGCAAAGTGTCAAAGATGTTAGCCACCTTGCGTTAGCTACCTAGCGTTAGAAACATTGCTTTAGCCACACTGCGTAAGCCAACATGCGTTAGCCACCCTGCGTTAGCCACCTAGCCTTGAGCCTGCTAGCCACCTGAGTGACAGCTAAAATCTTCTTCCTCTAGCGTCACGCACACACAGTGGCCAAAATTAAATTACACCCGGGTTGAATTCCTTATACCACTGACTTTGAATGGGAAAGGGTTTAGCGTGTTAAGCTTAAGAATCCTTGGCTCCATCGATTAAAACAATTGAAAACAATGAATGCCTCAGTTACCTCATTTTGTGATTAAAATCTCATTAATTCCTAGCTTTGGGGTTTATCTGTAAAGCAAGAAGCATCTTTCTTGGATAATCCTTTTAGGACTTAAAGCCTATAAAAGCCTATAAAAATTGTGCCACAGCTATGTCAAATTCAATTGCGGATTGCGCCCACATCGTTTGAGTTATCAACTTTCTTTATAGACTATTAAAGATAATGGTCCACAGATCCTTCACAGCAAATGGCATGCAAATCCATTCATGCATGTGGGCAGTCCAGAGTCTATTAAACCCAGTCCAGGTCAGAAGCATGACCAGATGGACAAGGACAGGGAAAACCCGGGGGTGGTGGTGGGGGGGGGGGGGGTCAGCAGACTGGCAGCTGAAATCATCAGGTATTATCTTGATCTGAAACACAACCTGGAGGACTTAGGACAGGGACAGCAGCGAGTCTTTCAAGCCTGGTACTCCGGAGGTGTGGGCCAAGACCTCATGTCCTCCTAAGTTTAAACAGGGCAGGAGACAAGGAAAATTTAGAGAGTGCATTCCTTAGATTTACAAGGATTTACAGTGGAGAAGGAGAACTGACCCTACTCCCCCGGCACAATAATATAGCAGCGTAAGACCTTGGGGCTGAGACAGGGAGGTGCAGTGACACCCCTCACATTCAGGCAGAAAATGATATACTTGGATTAGCAAACAACGTGCCATTGGAAAACAGGACTGATGGTTGCTGATAATGGGCGTCTTTCCGCCTGTGTAGATATTCCATAAAAAAATCAGTCGTTTGCAGCTACAATAGTCATTTACAACATTAACAATGTCTACACTGTATTTCTGATCAATGTGATGTTATTTTAATGGACAAAAAATGCTTTTCTTTTGACAGCAAGGACATTTCTCAGTGACCACAAACTTTTGAACAGTAGTGTATACCAGACACATTCAAAATGGCTATTTCATTCAAACTTCTCACTCCTGTTACTTTCATTCAGTCCTACTACCATTCCTATGAGTAACAGGACTGAGTTTTTGGCATAACATTCGCAAATTCATGAAATGTACCCACATGGCATCAATGATAGTATCATGAGAACACTTTGCACCTTCAAGTGGTTAATTAACCAAAACCATCTTTAAAAAAAAAAAAACATAACATCTAAGAAATAATTTAGGTAACAGGACTGAACATTGACATTGACATTCTCAGTCATACTTACAATATGATAATAAAATAAACAAAAAAGAGTGTGAGAACTAACTTTTGGTCTTCCCACGGCCTTCAGGAGACTCAAATGATGCTACTTACTGTTGCTCATGTGACTTGTGGAATTCCCCTTTATAAAAGGGGAATGTGTCAGGGTAACAGGACTGAGTGAAAACCTGGGGACACAAAATTTTTTTTTGTTTTAGCTAACATATTATGAATTTCCGATGAGAAAACGTTTTTTGTCTAAATTGGAAATAGAGTCACACAATAATACAAAAAAATAAGATTTCTGAAGGATTCCAAGCATTTCATGGTGATGTGTAGTGTTACAGAGTGGGGACGGGCTAAAATCCAATTTGTTCAGTGTTCTAGGTAGTTTTTATTAAGGTTTTACATGATGTATCATCAAATTGCAATTAGGACACTTTGCCTGACACTATAATGTATTAAACAGATACTTTTCATGCATGTTTATGCATGTAATGGTCTGGGGACGGAAAAGGCACCAATTCGGCTTAATGGCCCATGAAACCACTCATCAAACTTTATAATTAATCGCAGTCAATATTATTGTGGTCTATTTTCATTGTTATACTATGTTCTTGTTAATTTGACTAAAAACGCACCAGAGCAGCGGGCTTATTTATTACAGCTTTGTTGGATTATTTTTTGTTGTTGGGAACAGTAGCCTACATACCCTAATCTAATTGTCTTTTCATCAGTCATCTTTGTCTGTCTCACAAACTCTACTGAAAAAAATCAGTGTTTCTACTAGACGTCATCTGAAACGTTAACAAATGTTATGCGGATTAGATGTAGTTTTGGTGTTATTAAGTTTTATTTAAATATTCTGACATGCTTGGGTGTAAAAGAAAACTAGGATCCACTTGTTTTTCCAACGTTACTCATCTCCGCGATGTCAGGACCGGTAAGGTCCTGTATGCAAGGTTGCCAGATCATTGACGTAAACCGTGAAAATCGCACAACCCTATCTGTAAATCAACCCATCGGAGCCCGTTAAAAATAGCCAAATTGTGGGGGAAACCTACCCATCTAGCAACACTGCCAATATGAAAAAAGTTTCCTCCTACGGTCACATTTGCCGCAGTATATCACTGGTAAGCTATTTAGCATATGAGCGCAAAAAATTATGTTACCATGCCGAAACCCAGAGGCGGTGCGAGATTTTAGGAAGGCAGCCGCCTTTGAGTTTTATATGCAGGAATATCCCTGCTATAGGCAGAGAGGCATTTTCGAAAGATCTAGAAGACAAAGTTGTGGCAAGGCACATGTCAGGCGATGGATATAAAACGATTTCAAAGGCTTTGTCTATACCTTAGACCACAATTAAGACCATAATTAAGAAGTGGAAGGTGTTTGGCACCACCCAATCAAAATGGAACGTTTGGGGCTGAACGCAAAACGATGTCTGGTGAAAACCCAATTAATCTTTCCACCTAAAGAACTCCATTCATAAAGTAAAGCACAGCGATAGCAGCATCCTCTTTTTGTTTTTCCTTCAGCAGGGACAGGAGCACTTGTCAGGACAGAAGGGAAAATGGATACTGCAAAACACCTACAGATTCTTGAGGAGAACCTGCAGCCCTCGGTCAGGAGGTGCACAGGACTGCAGGTTCTCATTTGGGAAGATGGTTCACATTTCAACATGACAATCACCCAAAACACACAGCCAAAGCAACTGTGCAGTGGCTGAAGGACAAGAAGGAGAATGTCCTTTAGTGGCCTAGTCAGAGCCCCGACCTAAATCCCATAGAGAATCTGTGGAATGACTTAAAGAATGCAGTCCGTATGCTGTCACCATGCAATTCGATTGAGCTTGAACAATTCTGCAAGGAAGAATGGGCAAATATGGCTAGGTGAGCACAGTTAGTAGAGATGCATTCAAACAGACTCATGACTATAATTCAAGCAAAAGGTGGTTCCACCAAGTATTAACAAGGCAGTGTTCACTTTTTAATTATTTTTAATTATTATTCCATGTGGATATTGTGGTTTACTGTTTGTAAATAAGGCCGGAAAAAGACAGATTTAAGGCTGTAATGAAACAAAGGATGAACGTTCTGAAAGTGGGTGGTGACTTTCTATACCCACTATATGAGCTCAACCCTTTAGTGTCAAAAAATAAATTAAAAGAGACTCATCTTGCTTGCCTTAGGTTTTGTGATGACACCTTTCAGGTTTCTATAGGCCAGTAGTATTTTTATCAGTTAATTCATTGACATGAAATTGTTGGATTTAAATTAGTTTGTATGTTGTTGAAGACCTGATGGTGAGACGCTCGTCCCTTTCCTCAAGTTCATCTATCCATACTTAGTGTTCGTCTTTGACAGTAGATGTGAGGGGATACAAATGAGGAAAGCAGAAAGAGTATGAGTGCAACATCAGATGATGCTGATTGTTTTGTAGTTTTCCTGGAGCGTGGGCCCTGACATCTCACGATGCACTACTCATATAGTATTGTGTTTGTCTGTCTCTATTTTGTGGGGGGTTTTGTAAGATTGTGACTGACTGAAATTATGCATTAGAAAAAGAAAAAAAGGGAAAAAGAAGGGGTACAGAAATGATGCTAATAATGACAGTATTCACCATTGACTTGGTTGACATTAATGACTGATCTGCACAAAAAAAGTCAGATGAACAGGCAGCCTTACACTTCAAAAGGCTACACATCAGTGAGCCATGTATTGTCTATTGAGACCCCTCAAAAGACAATATGTAACCAACACCTCAGCTTCAGTGAGCATTAAGCTAGTGCTGCTGTAGTCACCCCTCCCACTACCTCCCATCACCCCTTCTTCATTCTGTCCAGCTCTCTTTATCCAGAGGGATGGGGTCATCCAAGCAGAAGCTGTGACATTGACACCAAAAATAGAACAGTTTTTTTCCCACCAGTTAATCTCTCTTCTTTCTGACCACTCCACTTTTCATCCATCTGTCCGTCTGTCCCTCTCTGCAGAGGTATATTTGCATTCAGCTCATAGCTTGACAAAGACAGATAACATTCAGCAGGGTCATCCCTCCATGAGGGAAACCCCCAAAATAGAGCTTGGTAGATAAGGTCTGCACACAGACACACTCGCTCTTCAACTATCCACCCACTGGTAGAGGGTTGGGAGGCGCCGATGCATGGACACAAAAATGATTAGCTGACCTACAGTCCAATGAGCCCACATGTATGGAGGCTTCCCTTATTGACTTTTCCAGGGAAGAAAAAGGGACAATTGATGGCAGCCACGGCCAATGGGCTGATCGGGTGATAACAGGCTGAGAGACAACCTTGGTGTTTCCACACTGGGAAAGCCCTAAAAGAGGAATTTTCTGGCAATTCCACAAGTGATGGGTCTCTGTGTAGTGGTTGTATGAAGGGCATAACGTCATTTACTTGGGTCAAGTTCAGGTCATGGGCTTGGTGGTGTGGACTTGTTTATTGAATATGAAGAAGCCTGAAGAAGCAAAGTGCACTTACATGGCAATGAGCTGCAGACAGAAAGACAGAAGGAAAAGAAAGAGCATATTTGGGTTTCAAAGACGTACAAATTTGTCTAATTTATATTCAATTGAAAGCATTGAGAATTGACAAATTAAGATGAAGGAGCTACTTTTTAGTCAGTTGAAATCTGAAACAGATGAAATCTCAAAAAGTGGGGAAAAAAAACTCAACTATAGCCCATGGTTAAAATGTGAATATAATGGCTTAATTGAGACTGGAACCCAACAATGGAAATGCGTGTCTACTTTTGACACAAGGCGTCTGGTGTTGGGATAGGCTGTGGAAAAACTGATGGAGTCTTTCACTGCCAGTTTCCACCCAACTTAAGTTCTGGCAGGCATTCACATGGACAGTCCACATGAATAGCCCAGACCACCGGCACTAAACATTACATCAAATACCACAGATAGAAATAACGCTTTCTGGACACTCACATTCAGGCAGGATAGCATGGAAGGTATGCAGCATGACATCTTGCTGTGATTTTCCCACACCAGCCCTCTGTTCAGAAGTGGGGGGGTAGAAAACAGAATCAGAATAAAAGGGCGAGTAAAAGGCAAGTGTGCCAGGGGAAAAAAGAGCTAGATTTATGGGGGAGGGAGGGGCTACGTCTAGTGGAAAAGGGAGAGTGTCAACAACTCTCAAAAGCATAGCTACCGCCCACCCTGGACAGGAGCTGGGATGGATCGATACATGACCGAGAATCAACAAAGACGGCTATCGGCACAGGAGGGGATTGCGCAGGAATGGACACCTCATTCGACAAT
>JACXGI010005698.1:11399-35591 GCA_016801175.1 Esox masquinongy
GGGGGGGGGGGGGGGCTGTATGTATGTATGAGTGTGGGGTATTTCTCTCCTAATGACTGGGAGCAGCTGTACCTCAAAAACCTACTAGGTAGGCTACTGTCACTTTGCCTACAGCCAGGGTGTTTGGTGGGGTGAGAGGGTGTATAAGCCACAAAATCTCCCTCATTAAGAAACTAAGAGGGGGAACGGCAGGGAGGCAGCATCCCCCCAGCCCCTGTCCTGCCCTGGCCGCCTGGAGCTGAACTCTCATTAGACCCAGGGGAATGGGATTTTTCATAAGAGTAATAGACAAGGGAATGAAATGTGTGTCTGCTCGTGTGTGTTAGCAAGTACAGACTAGCACCTGCCCAGTTTCCACACGTCAGGCCGCAGGTGCTGATTATGCCTCACAAGAGGGGGGTTCAGACATAGACGGTAGTTGACACATGGAACTACATTTGCATTTCCACCCCCCTACATGAAAGATGAAAAGGAGCAATAAGAGAAGTCTCAGTTCTTCAGATCCTTCACAAAACTCTGGAGGACCCCACCTTTGATTGCTAACATTTTTCAAATTGTGGACTGAAACAGGCTCAAGTACAACACTGTTTTGCAATGTAATCTGAGGTCTTTAGGAGGTCTAGGTCCACTTAAGTGAAATTGTGATATTAATACACAGGAAAGGACTGTATTTTTAATTCAAAAACTGCACAAAAAACATTATTATATTGAAGCTTAAGCAGCTCAATGCAAAAGTAGGACACAGACAAGTGAAACAACAAAATGGGGAAGAAGTGGGACTCGTCAGAAAACCAGTAACAAAACTGAAAAGGGCATATTTAGATAGAAGAAAAAAAAACATTCATTTCCAGTGTTCTGGAAATGAACAACTAGAGAAAAAAACATAGTTAATCTTCCAAAAAAAAATAGTTAATTCTATATTCCATTGAAGCTATGACACTATAAATTGCCCAGTATTTACACGGTAAATCGTCAACATCTGAACACAACTGCAATTTAAAGGACACAGGCTTTCTTTTATTTTGGGGGTGGGCAAACTAAGGCCTGCAGGCCGGAGACAATTCCATGTATCCGGCCTGTACCTACTGTACAAATATAGACCCACTGTACCTACAAATATATGTACCTACTGTACAAATGTTTAAATTATTGCCCTTTTCTGGCCCACAAATAATTTATGATTAACAAATTGTAATTCATGATTAACAAAACAAATGTGGCCCTCGATTTAATTTCAAAATCCTGATGTGGCCCCCGAGTCAAATAGTTTGCCCTCCCCTGGTCTTTTTCCAAAGATACTGACAAATTTAGGCTATTTTTCCCTACTACCCAGTCAGATGACCTCATGGCTACCATATGACTGCTTATATTACAGATGTCGTCCATCTAATTACAGTTTTCTTCGGTAAGATCAGGTAGATTGCGTCAACATGCAGTAGATTGCGTCAAGCTGTAATTGCACTATTCCAAGCACATGGGGGAGCTAGAACGCTGAAAATGCTATTAGTTCTCATAAATCGTTTACAAAACAACAGTAGCACATATTGTGACACGTAAAGATGGACAGAGAATGCAAATTTTGTATCCTATCTGCCAATGTCACTGCCTGTGCGATAACATGCGATGTCGGTCTGCACAGGCGCCATAATGTGACAAACAACACTGCAGTCTCTATACATTTGTGTGACAATCATACACCCCCAATATTGACATCTGTACCATTCTCTCACTTGTTTTCATCTTGCATCCCCTCTAGTCAAATCATGGCAATGATTTAGCTCTCCTTAATCATATTTTATACAACCATGACATAATTTATTTACGTTTACTAAAACTGTAGAGTAGAGATCAATATTTTTTCACAAACCCCAACAAGTTGGGACGCTACGTAAAATGTAAATAAAAACAGAATGCAATGATGTGCAAATCATTTAAACCCTATATTCAATACAAAATAGTACAAAGACAACATTTCAAATGTTGAAACTGAGACATTCCATTGTTTCTTGAAAAATATATGCCCACCTTGAATTTGACTCCAGCAACACGTTTCAAAATAGTTGGGACAGAGGCAAAAAAAAGACTGGAAAAGTTGTGTAATGCTAAAAAACTAAACCTGGTAGAATATCACACAACTAATTAGGTCAATGGCAACAGGTCAGTAACATGATTGGGTATTAAAAGATCCTTCCAGAGAGGATGGGTCTGTCAGAAGGGAAGATGGGGATGGGGTTCACCACTCTGTGAATGCAACAATTTAAGAACAATTCTCTACGTGAAATTTTTGTGTTTGGGGATCTTATCATCCACGGAACATAATATCATTAAAAGGTTCAGAGAATCCGGAGAAATCTATGTGTGCAAGGGACAAGGCCGAAAACCAGTATTGGATGGCCATGATCTTTGGGCCCTCAGGCGGCACTGCATTAAAAACAGACACAATTATGTAGTGGAAATCACTGTAGGGGCTCAGGAACACTTCTAAAACTACTGTCTGTGAACACAGTACATCGCTGCAACCATAAATGCAAGTTAAAACTCTACCATGAAAAGAAGAAACCGTATACAAACAAGATCCAGAAACACCTCCGCCTTCTCTGGGCCAGAACTCATTTAAGATGGACGGAGGCAAAATGGAAAATTGTCCTGTGGTCTGATGAATAAAAACTTGAAATTATTTTTGTAAATCATGGACGCCGCATCCTCTGGACTAAAGAGGAGAGGGACCACCCAGCTTGTATTGCATATCTGTGAAGGCACCATTAATGCTGAACAATATATACAGGTTTTGGAGCAACATATGCTGCAATCCAGATGACATCTTTTTCAGGGAAGGTCTTGCTTTTTTTCAGCAAAACAAAGTCAAGCCACATTTTGCACGTATCCCAACAGCATGGCTCCGTAGTAAGAGAGTCCGGGAGCTAAACTGGCTTGCCTGCAGTTCAGACCTGTCCCGAATTGAAAACATTTGGCACATTATAAAATGAAAAATACGACAAAGGAGACTCCGAACTGCTGAGCAGCTGCAATCCTATATCAAGCAAGAATGTAAATATGTTTCACTTTCAAAACAACAGCAATTGGTCTCCAAAGTTCCCAAACACTTACAGAGTATTTTTAAAGGAATAGGGGATTTAACACAGTCATAAACTTGCCCCTGTCCCAACTTTTTTGAAACATGTTGCTGGCATCAAATTCAAAATGGGCATGTATTTTTCCAAAAACAATAAGATTTCTCAGTTTCAGCATTTTATTAGTTTTCTTTGTACTATTTTCATTTAAATGTAGGGATAAATGATTTACATATCATTGCATTCAGTTTATATTTGCATTTTACTCAGTGTCACAACTTTTTGGAAAACAGGGTTGTAATAAAAACAGAAAAGGAACAAGGCAAGCCCAGTTCAGCCGGCCCACAATTATAAATAATAAATGTAGTTGCCCTCCCTGGATTCAAACACGGGTTTCCCACATAAGAGGCTGTGTCTTTAACCACTACGCCACGGAGCTATACATCTGCCGAGAGTTTTAATATTTCGCTAGACACCATTAAGCCGTGTAAAACGTTTCTTATTAAGATTACCTCCACCACAAATAGCATATAAGAACTGTATGACTAGTATCTACTAACTTACTACTTGGAATAGTCATAAGAATTGAGCAATTGCTAGCGAGTCTGAAGAGGAACTTTACACTGCCAAAGCTATTTCATTTCATGGCACAACTACGCTAGTTTTTGTATTTTATTCTTGAATGACACTGATTCAATAACTATCAATATAGGTAACGATAACTGAGTTTTTCGAGAGAATCATGTAGCCAGCGTAGTTTTTGTCTATCCTGAACAAATCCTAATGCATAATTCTAAAATCCACCAGAAATAGTCGCAATATAACAGTAAACAGTTTTATTTTAGGCGTCCTATAACGTAGCTACTGAAGGTTGTAGCCAGCAACGTTTTTGTCTATCCTGAACAAATGCTCTTTTGCCACTGGCCGTTTTAACAGCTTATTAGCCATTCATGAATGACATTGATACAGTAACTATCAATATAGGTGACGATAACTGACTTTTTCGTCAAGTGAAAAGACGAGAGAATCGGGTAGCCAGCGATTTTTTGTCTATCCTGAACAAATCCTAATGCATAATTCGAAAATCCACCAGAAATAGTCGCAATATAACAGTAAACAGTTTTATTTTAGCCTTCCTATAACATAGCTACTGGAGGTTGTAGCCAGCAAAGTAATGGCGAATAATGGAATAGGAAAAACATTTAAATAGGGCTTCTTTCAGAATGATTGGAAAATAATTATTTCCAACTACTGGTTCAAAATAGTAAGTACCAGGAAAGTGTAGTAAGTACCCTTTCCCCCACTTTCCTGGTACTAAATCATGATGAATGCTTTATCTGCACTAGGATTCAGAATAACCTGCTGTGAAACTGTAGTTACAGTTTGAGTTGGTGAAAAGGAACATTTTAGATGGCCTATGAGGTACTAGACTGGAACAACTGCAGGGTGGGAAGCCAAACGGCAAGGCTACAGATTTATTGTACATCCCTGTCTGGCGACAAACAAGCCTACCAAAACATGAAACCAAGGAGATAATGATGTAGTTATGGGGCTTTATTCATCTTACCCATGCTTGATTCCACAATCCATGTATTGCATCAGACTTAGGACTTACTTGGGACATACTCAAACCATGGACCTCAGACCATCAATAATCACACCTGCGCACCCCTTTTCCACAGCCCTCCCATCCCCCAACACACAATTCTGTTGTCTACTTCTTGCATATGTTGCTTCCAAAATTTTTGACATCCATACAGTACAGGCTCCTGCAATGGGTAAGAGGATTACGCTGTAGTGGCTTTACCATTTCCAATGATGGGATAAACCACAAAAAGCTGTTATGACATGCATCTGATGACGACGGTGATGTAACCGCGAATGGCATGTGGGTGGGTGTGTTGTTGGGATGAATGCTGTTTGTTACGTTTATGCTTGCTTGGTAAGAGGCCGGCGAGATAATGGCTGAGAAGGTTAGACCAGAAAAAAAAGGAACCCGGCAAGCCTAATTCAGCTGGCCCGCAATTAAAAGTGAGAAATGTTGTTGGACTCACTGGATTCTAACCCCGGTCTCCCACTTGGGAGGCTGTGTCTTTAACCCCTACGCCACTGAGCTATAAGGGTGTGAGTGTCAGTATAGCATCTCGACAATACAACGTTTTGTCACGCATTAACATTATGCCAAGTCTGAATATTTCACTAGACACCATTAAGCATTGTGTTAAACTGACTAACGTTTCTTATTAAGTTTACCTCCACCACAAATAGCATATATGAACTGTATGGCTTTTGCCCCTGGCCATTTTAACAGCTTACTAACCAGTAATAGGCTTACTAGTATCTACTAACTTAGTAATTGGAATAGACATAAGAATTGAGCAATTGCTAGCGAGACTGAATATGCCATTTCATGGCACCACACTGTTCGTTTTTCTTTAATTCGTGAATGACATCGATACAATAAATATCAATGTAGGTGACGATAATTGACTTTTTGTCAAGTGAAAAAACGAGAAAATCGTGGAAACCCCTACTCTTTTACTGCCCAAGGGGTGACCCAGCCTATATTACCCCAAAAAGCATGCACAGATGCATACTTCGAAAATCCACCAGAAATAGTCGCAATATAACCGTAGACAGTTTAATTTTAGGCTTACTATAACATAGCTAGTGAAGGTTGTAGCCAGTGAGGTTTTTGTCTACCCTGAACAAATCCTAATGCATAATTTGTTTTGACTGTGATGAGGCGCGGAACTTATTGGTTGACAGTCCGCATCTCTAACCACTACGCTATTTAACAAGGGGTAGTCAGTCAGTCAGTAAGAGAAATTCGCTCTTCTTGTCCGGCACCGCAAAAAAAGTTGGGATGCTGAAATCCATCACCTAATAAACTGCAGCAGTGCAACGTCACAGGTTTCTGAAGATCGTTATCACCCAGCAGCAGACTTGGCTTAGTGTGGTTTTCAGCCTGTGCTGATCATGACATTTAGCATCAAGTGTACCCAGTTGCCTGAAATAACACAAGCCAACAAAAAACACCATGCATTCCAAAAATATAGATAGACACTGCTAACAATTCTTCCACATGTAACAATACAACTGTGTTGGTTAGAAAACAACTAGAGCATGACAAGCCTGACCTAGTTAAGTCAGTGTTTCGGAGGTAAATGCAATAGTTTCATATGTAATTTAGTACACTGTGCGACTCCAATGTAAATGTGCATGTTAGTGTAACCAAACTACAAATGGAGCATAGCAAATAACAGCGCCACACTTAAATGATACAACCAATAAGTCTATTATGTCCATCAAATTATGCTATCAAGGATAGAAAAGAATCCTCTAACTGGTTGAGTACAAGTAACCTACATCTAATCAATGGCTGATAATGTGGGCATATTTTCTGTAGGTTGCCTCCCCATGTTGATTTCCAGTCATGAAATGGACAGCTGTTCTCTCTAGACCATTCAGTGATTAAATGCATTCTTAGTACTTCTATTTAATACAAATCCAATACTATACACATATTAAACGTGTCTTACAATTCTTAGATTGTGTTTTGGAGTCTAGAATACTGTCGTCGTCACATTCTAAGACTAAGACTGGGGGTCCAAGGTGGTTTTCGCATTCTACTATACTTAAATGGGGTATTTCTTACCTCGTAAGTTGGAGATTCGTCCCTGTGTTTATTCTCTTCATTTTGCAGCGAATCAGTCCAACGTGTCGCCATTATTTCATTTCAAACCACGGAGGCAAAAGTCCTTTGGAACCCACATTAAAAAACGGGAAGAGATCCAAAATCAGGCGTATAAACTACTCCGTCCAGCGACCGCAGAAAATATTAAGGGTTCTAATCCACACCACCGTCCTCCCTCTTCATTTTCGTCGATTGTAAAACTCTACATGGAATGAATACAAAAGAAAGTTAGATAAATAAGATCACATTAATAGCCTATGCACCCTATCCTGGCCTCACTCCGGGCTTGGAGAAAGAGCAACTCCACAGGCTATATACGCACGCTTTATTGACCCGAGTATTGTGCATTTCGGTCCGGTATATATATAGCCTATATTACCCTAATGTCAAGACAATGGTAAGGACGCATGCGGTTTCAAATAACGACAACTTTCACAAATCAATTTAGTTCACATAATTTCGAATGAGCTCTGGTACTACAACGTATGCAGTCATAGAAGACTGATCACAGGCCACTTTTAAACAAATTGCATTGATCTGACATTCCACATACAACATTTGCCCATCAGCCCACGATCGATTTTGTTTTGCCTACTTCGACAGCGAAGTTTACTACACGTTGGTTAAGCCTATTGTTTGTAAACCATGAACTGAGGTGGTAGGGGTCCTCCTGTGGTCCGACTACAGCACTGGTAAAACCTGAGTACTTTATTTTCATGAATATTATGCGTGAATATTTTGCGCTTGATTGACCTAAATCGAGATACAGACCGCAGTCGACAGCTGTTATGCCACATAACGACCGACTAGTCTAACCTAGTGTTTTTTCACTTGTTGCTAAGCATGACCAATATTTTAGGTCTCTCCTAATATATATAACACATGCTAATAATAATAGCACACATGATAATATAAATATAATTCGATTTAAATATACCAACATTGCGTAACGCGGGCCGGCATCAGGTTGTTAATGAACACGCAAATAATATAAGCCATCAAGAGCCGGGCCACACATGGAACTTGAAGAAAACATAAATTACAGTCATGTTCAGAAATTGGTAAAATTTCGCTCCGGTTCTCACTGGATACTGTGGTTGTGTTTACAAACACATCACTAGCAAATAGTGTCACACCATCGCAACCGTAGCACCTTGTTTTCGGTGGAGGGACAACGCATGGTGCAACCTACCTGTTACAAATTGATGGAAAACTCCTTAAGGCAAAAGTATGCATTGTTTTCGTTTTTAAAGAAGAAAAAGTGTTCATTAACATAATTCAAAAAGCATTGCGTTGTATCAAAAGCAATTTGGTTGCTATGGCAGGAGACCAAAAAGCACAACAAGCAGGCTGATCCTGTCAGTAACACTGGTAAGCTAGTGCTAGCTACCTGTTATGAAAAACTTGCTGAAAAACAAGGTCAAAATCCATTAAAGTAGGCTACATTTACTCCCATGACCGTGCAAAACGTTTTACGTCATTGTTCTTCATTCCAATTGATAAAATCCTCGAGTGTTCATCATCCGGGAAAAAAAGTGATTCGCTCAATTCTAGTAGTCCCTTTAGGTCCCGCGACATCGACATAGTGGATTGTAGAATCTCGAGTCCTGGAATCACCGCCCCACGGCTCTCCTTCGCGGCTATTATCCAATCACATTCAACGTTTAAATTCTTATTTTACCCGGCAACCTGACACGTTCTTACATTAAATGTACAGGAAATCATTTGATTAAGGATGATTTACATGTGAATTAAGTGCCTGTTTACAAAATCATTCATTCATAGGCTATAGCCTAGTAAAATAACCAAAAGGTATTACAGGCTAGTGAGGTTTGGAAGCAATCTACAGTCTTTGGGTATACCAGTTCATTGCATTCACCCTCTTGATAAGTCAAAAAGCAAACAGGTTGCCTTCTGATTTTCTAGGTGTATAAAATGTTTATAAACTCATAACTTTGCTAAACAGTGAAAGAGTCAATGAAATTGCTAGCAAATGTTGTATTAGTCAAAAGCTGTTATAGAGGTCCTGCCCAGAAGCTCATGAGTGCCCACAGGCCTCACTGAGTCTAAGAGCTCCTGACAGCAGTCATACTCTTTTGAAGAGAAAGAGCAAGGAAGGGTGAAAAGGAAAATGTATTGAGTATGTGACAATGTTGTCTTGTTCATCTTGAATTCACAAAATGTAATTAATACCTTAAACTTTTTCAAACTGTCCTGGTACAGTGTAGCAATCTAATATCAAGAGTCAAAATGCAAAACACAGTTAATTTTTGTCAGAAAAGAGTGTAAGGTGAATGAAGGGCCTTGGTGTGTTTGGCATAGATGAGCATACCTGTGCCCTTCAGGCTATTTCACAAATAGCTTACTGAATAGTTTGCAAAGTGCAATACAATACAAATATAGATACGAGAACCTCCTTCCTCGTTCATATACTAGACAATGAGACCTGTTTAATAGGCCTATATTCATGCCTGGGTGTATTTTATTTTTTAAGATATGTGCTTTGAGCAAGATTAATGAGTATTCCAGGAGCTTGTGAGGTACCAAAACAACTTTTTTAACAACTCCTATTTTTAGGATATGGTAATAGGGACTATACTCACATTTTTACCTCCTTCCATTCGTGAATGGCTCCCAAGTGTTCCTAAAATGTCACTTATTATATAGTGCCTAGGTGTTTAATTGTAATTGTGACATGTAGGGCATGGTGGACACATTGGAATCCACTGTGCATGAAAAGGTACTATAGCTGATCCAAACATAAGACAAAGGCTGAGTGTTTGGTTTTCGGGCCACTCCAATAGCACAATAGAAATAGGACAATAGGATATCTCCTTTGACCCATTCTGGATGGAGGGCTCCTTAGCTTCAGTGAGAATCCATTGTTTAAAGGGCTACTGCACCCTGAACCAGACAATGTAGGCTTGAACTTTATTTGAGGGCTTTGCATACTATGCAAGTAACAACCTAATGTTTTGTATTATGTTGTATGCTGTTTGTTAATACAACAATATGTATCATGATGTAAAGCAACCAATATGGTTTTAAGTTTAGCAGTGTGGAAATGTATCACAGTTATATTGTGGGCAGCAGCCAAGTTGGTTTACAGCAACATTTTGTATACTAATCAGTTGCTATGGCTACTGAATAAAGACTGTTTTTTTAAACACTAACAACAAATGGCATTCCATTTCTCAATACTGTAAATTCAATGACCTTTGACCTATATAAAACTGAGTTGCAAGCAATATAAGTGTACTGCTGAAATGTTCCATCTCACAAAGTAAAAACAAATTGCTGTTTTCATGGACACTTACAAACAACGCTTAGCATTATCTCAACTAGGACAGCTTAATGCCTTTATATTATCCTGTTACATGTTGAAACAGAATCAGATAAATTAACTAGGGCATGCATATAACCCATGTTTTACCCAAAGAGGGTTAGGGTTAATATAAGGTACATAATACATATTCTCTTCAATTAATATTTCCTTTTGGATTTACATTTTTGGAGTTTTGTCAGTTCCATTAAGACTAATGTTCTCCTTTAACCCACACTCTCCATCCTGTGTGGTAGCTAAACACTATAATCTTGGGTTTGTAACTCAAGGAAGCTGAATGGCTTTTTACGTAGGCCATAGCTACACACTGGTACAAGTCTGGTAGGAGCCAATGAAAAGATCGGAGCTGACTTTCAAGACTTCCCAGTTTGGATAAAACCCATCAGAAACCAATCAATTAAACCCCCTAGCTACCTCTATGTGGAACGTGATGTTCATTAAACAGAGTACAGCCCCAGTGTCTAATGAGGTATATTTACGGTGTCTGTCAAAGTTCACTGTTTAAAAAAATGTGTGGCATTTACATAGCATAGACTAGTCTGAAGCTTAGAAAGCGGCATGGCATGTCTTAATGGTAAAGGAAATTAATAAATAGGTAAGTATTAAAAAAACTTGACCTTGGCATTCAGGTGGCCTGTGGCCTTGCCTCTCAAAAGGTAGAAAAAAGAAACAATAGGATTGGGAGTAAACAAGATCTATCTCAGATATCAAATCCTTGCCACTCTGTTTAAACTCCAGCTTGACAGCATTGTATGTCAAGCAAATACATGCATGGCCATTCATGGGCCCAAATTCCTATGTTTCTCCCTTTTATGCTCTCTCAGTCTACCTGTACCTACTTTTGCTGCACTGCCTGGTCCTCTGTTCCCACAGCGGTGCACTACAAAGCCCTAGCATGAGAACCCTGGCTGCCATTTTGTGCCCTCTTCCTTGTACCAGATCCCACTCCAAGGCGAGGGACAATAGATCGCAGTTTCCCAGGGTGGTGTGGTGGACATTTTACATAGGGGGTAACATAACCAACATCCCCAAGTGCTGATGTTCGATAAGGGACATGGAGGCACAGCTTATAACACAATGGTGGTTATTGTTCCTTCTGTAGGCCATGCATTGGAAGGGTGTCTTTCCTGCTAATCACAACCTAAGAGAAACATAGCTGATTCTCCAAGTGAAAGAAGTGTTTATTAGACTGTTTTAATGTCAGGAGCCACTCAAAACCTTTGTTTCACTATGGAGATGTATGGGGGAAGGTTAATGGGCCACCTGAAGTCCAACCGGAAATGTAACTTGTCTGTTTTCTTGATTATATTTTCACACTATGAGGTAAAAAAAACACTTTGAAAAGATAGTGTCCTTTTTCTGTATGAGGAGGCTACCAAAGGGCGGGGTAGCCTAGTGGTCAAGAGCACTGGATTAGTAAATGAAAGGTAGCTCTAAGCAACCCTACTTGCACCCAATACAAAAATCCATTTACAAAGATAAATTAGATTTTGATACAATGATATTCCATTTTGCTGAAGGAATTGCCATCACTGTGGACACCTGTTTATGGTTTCAGAATTTGCTCAGTGATCGAAACCAAACTATTGTAACGATAAGGTTGAATTTGAAATTTTAATTGTTCAAAATTTAGTTCCCCGGGGTTCAATATCGGGTAATTTATTGTTCACTCTGTATATAAATGAAATCTGTGAGAAACTGTAATTTTCACTTTTATGCTGATAATACTGTCTGCTGCTGGCCTTTCATTTTTTTACTTCAAACCTTACTTATAAATATAACAATATTTAATTAATTATAACAATATTTAATTTCATTAAAACTAAGTATATACTATTCTCAACATCCCAAAATCTCAATTTGGATTATCTCAATATTGTCAGGGCCTGACTGCAGGGATACATTTCTAGGCATCTCTATGTTCAGTTTTTGTTGTCTCCAATTAGAAGCAGCTGCCCTGCATTGTGTCTAATTGGGGATCCTATTTAAGTTGCCTTTTTCTAACCTATGTTTTGGATTATTGTTTGTGACTTGTACATTTCAGTTCTCGGTTGCTATCAGGACGTTTTTGTTGTGTTGTAAAGAAACCATTAAAGGAATGTTTTCTCACAATCTCTCTGCACGTCGGCCCTGTCTTCCAACCATGATAAATATTACTTTTCTGTACGGTCCTATTATAAAACGGGTGCCCTACAAATACCTTGGGCTTTGGTTGGATGATCATCTTTATTTAAAAAAAATAGTTAAGTTAAAAAATAGATAAGTTAAATATTAAAATTACTTTCTATTATAAAAAGAAATCATGTCTGTCATCTCAGCCTAGATTGTGTAAGACAAGTTTATTTTAGTTTAGATTATGGTGATGTGTTACATACGCATGCTTCAGCATCAGTATTGAAACCTCTGGATGCAATCTATCAAGCAGCTTTGCAATTTATTACTGGTGCAAACTTTTGGACACATCATTGTCTTTTATACACTGGTTGGCTGGGACTTTCTGACTTCCAGAAAGGATTTGAAGCTTTACTACAGAAACCACTGAAATAAATACTTAATTCTTACTTAAAAAAAGAATTATGAAATGCGTTCTCAAGACTGTTTAGTCCTAAAGATACTGCAGGCTTGCTTGTCTCAACCATGACCATGCACTAATGGACTGCCTTGCAGAGTAACCTTAAGCTAGATGTTTTGGTTCCTATACAGTAAGGCAATTACTTTTTTTAATAATGAATTAATAATTTATTAATAAATACTTCTATTTTTTTTAAACCTTTTTAAAATTCATTGTGATTCAAAAAGATTTTTCTTAATCTGTTTCATATCTATGAATTTGTATGTTTTTATTTATTACTTTAATACAGGTCTCAACTGTAAAACAGACCGTAGGTCTCAGCTTGGTTTTTCTGTATAAATAAAGCTAAACAATAAACAAAATGCCAGGAATGGTATCCTTTTCAGGTAGGATAGAACTTTTGTAGTGAAGCTTTGCTATAGCTTTGAAGTATTAAACCATTTTTAAAATGTTTAACTTTTCTTGACATATGCTTAATCACATTAATTCCAAACCCCCACATAACTTGAGTTATGATTTCAAATGCCAAAGGATGCTCAGGAAATGTTCATGTAGTTTTTGCCGAGACAAACGTACTGAACACAAACCCTAGCCAACAAGCACAATTGATCTTGCAGACACCCAACCTAAGTAGTAAGTCAACAGGAGAATATATGCCAACTCTGGTCAACTACCACCTAGGGCTGAGCTGAAATAAATTACACTGCCCTCTGCGGGATCCCGGATCACTGCCTGTATGCCCCGATCATGATTCAAACTCAAATGAAATGGACACTCACTCTCCTTACTTATCTTATTGTTTTTTTGTAGGATTTTTTTGACAGTGAAAATAGGAGAGAGACAGGGGTGAAGGGGAGAGACATTCATTTAATGGTGATAAGAATGATGAATACTGCATGGGTGCTTTAACAGTCTTCAGACGTTTGAACTATTTGCAGCCTTCACCAGGAAACCTTTTCAAAAGAGGGCCATTAACTGCAGCTGACTCATAATATTTTACCTGGGAAGTCAATTGCTGATAATGTCTGAAAATATAGTGTCAGGCGATACAATGATTTTCAGAGGTGTATTTTAAATTACAGACTTAAATCATTCACAATTCTTAGTTAACTAGGGCCAATTATTTATAATAGCAATTCTTTTAGCAGTACATTTAGAATATAGGCCTTCAGCCACTACTATGTGTAGTGAACTACGGGTCAATTATTTATGATGGCACACTTTTTTCAACGTAGTGTGTTTCAAGTACACTGAGGTGCTATGGTCATGGAAGATCAGCTGATTGCCTGGAGTTCATCCTTCTGTAAGTCATGTGGGTCATTATATGTGTATGTGTGTGTGATAATGAGATAAAGAGAGAAAGAGAAAGAGTGTGATGGCCAACTTCTAAAGGAATTAACCTGGAGGCGGGGGGAGGGTGTCTGTAGAATGGCTTGAAAGACCAACCAAAAAAGTGGAGCATGTACTTTTTATTTCCTTTGAACATCTCTGTGTCGACTGGGAGCTTAAAAGCAGCACACATAAAAAAATTAAAGATGTAGGCACCAAACTTAGTATCTTACTGTAAAAAACAAACACACATTTTAAACAGTTAAGATTGCAAATCTTGCTAGACTACAAAATAAAATCTTAAATTCAATGTGAATAACAATTTGATGAACCGAATATCCAAACACAAAGCAAAACAAATATGCGAAGAAATGAAGGCACACATGATTAACATTCAGATCCAAAGGAGAACTAACTGGTGACAGATGGAGAAGCATTTGCATCCAAGAGCCAAGCAAACGCCCATACTGACTCACAGAACACAGTGTTGGAGCAGCAAAGACAACCGTTTGGCTCATTAGGTCTCCACCACAACCCACTGTTATACATCTGTTTGTTTCTGAGGTCTAACCATCCAGTGTATTTTTTATGATTATTACTGACAGATGATATGGATTTAAAAACAATTTCAGATCTATCAAAGGCTTTTCATAGGTCATTTATTTGAATTATTCTATAACTAAGTCTTGATGTCTAATAGACTTGGTGGGTGGACATAACAACTATTTGGGTTTCTAAGTACATGCAATTTCTATATATTAATCTGATATGCACTGCAACATCATACTATATACACTGCAGTGAAAAAGTATGTCCCCTTCTCCCTTTGATTTCTTTTTTGCATATTTGTCAAACTAAATTAACATACATTTTCTATGAAGGTCTGAAACCATTCAGATCTGAAAGCAACGCAACATTTCATGTTTAAATTATATTTTAATTTTTTTGAAGGAAAACAGTTATCCCTGTGTGAAAAAGTGATGTGTTACGCCGTTATGTCTGGCGTAAAGCAAACACAGTATTTCACAATAACTACAACAAAAAACATCATCCCAACAGTCAAACATGCTGGTGGTAGTGTGATGGTGTGGGGATGCTTTGCTGCATTATTAAAAGAACCATGAATTCTTTGTTACGTTCTCTCTTTGCTCCCTAGAACAGGAACACTATGTTCCTACTATTAGAGTCCAGACGTACACCCTTTACACAACACAAACAAATAACTTAATTTAAATAAAAAATAAATTAAATAACAAGAAACCAGGCAAGCCTAGTTCAGCCGGCCTGTAATAGAAAGTGTTGATCGTGGCTGCCCTCTCGAGTATTGAACCCGGGTCGCCCACGTGAAAAGCAGTGTTGTTAACCACTACGACACAGAGCTGCACATTTGCTGAGTGTCAGTATAGCTTCTTAACATTATACAGTTTTGTCACTCATTAACATCACGCCAAGTTTGAATATTTTGTTAGACACCATTAACTATTGTGTTAAACTGAGTAATGTTTCTTATTAAGTTTACCTCCACCACAAATAACATCTATGAACTTTATGGTTTTTGCCACTGGCTGTTTTAACAGCTTATTAGCCATTCGTGAATAACACTGATACAATAACTACTGTATCAATATAGGTGACGATAACTGACTTTTTCGTCAAGTGAAAAGACGAGAGAATCGTGTAGCCAGCGAAGTGTTTGTCTATCCTGAAGAAATCCTAAGACATAATTCGAAAATCCACCAGAAATAGTCACAATATAACAGTAAACAGTTTCATGTTAGGCTTCCCATAACGTAGCTACTGAAGGTTGTAGCCAGAGAGGTTTTTGTCTATCCTGAACAAATCCTCTTTTGCCACTGGCCGTTTTAACAGCTAATTAGCCATTCGTGAATGACATACTGTATCTATCAATATAAGTGACAATAACTAGTGATGGCCATTCGAGTCTTCATTAGCGTTATTTTAGCAGCAGGATATTATGCTGGCAGCACTCAGATTTTCTTTATCACAATAAAAGCCATCAATGAAATGTATAAGGCAATATAGTTATCAATCTAGTCTGTGAAGAAGAACAAACAAGAATAACATTGGAACGGACATTAAACATAAAATGTACAGACTAGATTGTTAACTATATTACCTTATATATTTCAATGATGGCTTTTATTTTGAAAAAGAAAATCTGAGTTAGCACTGCTAGCATAATATCCTGCTGTTAGAAGAATGGTAATGAAGCCTCGAATGGCCATCACTAACGACAACTGAGTTTTTTGTCAAGTGAAAAGACGAGAGAATCGTGTAGCCCAGGGGTGTCCAAACAGTTCCACGGAGGGCCGAGTGTCTGCAGGTTTTCACTCTCACCTTGTACTTGATTGACTAATTAGGTTACTAACTGGTTTGTTTCTACCCTCACCTGGTTGTTCAGGTGTGAACTGGGAACCAATTTATAGGAAAAACCAAAAACCTGCAGACACTGGGCCCTCCGTGGAACTGTTTGGACACCCCTGGTTTAGCCAATGAAGTGTTTGTCTATCCTGAACAAATCCTAATATCCACCAGAAAAGTTTAATTTTAGGCTTCCTATTACGCAGCTACGTAGGGGTATAGCCAGTGAAGTGTTTGTCTGTCCTGAACCTCAGGCATAATGCATTTTGACTGTTACGGGAGGCGAACGCAGGACCTGTTGTTCCGGAGCCCACATCTCTAAACACTACGCTATTTAACAAGGTGTACTCAGTCAGTCAGTCAGTCACTCACTCAGTAAGAGACATTCACTCTTCCAGGCCGGCTCCGCTTGCACGGTCCGGCAAAAACTAACTAAAACTAACTATCTTTATTTTTTCTGTTTTATTGTATCGTATACACATTTTTGGTTGCTGCCTACTCGCATGGTTGAGCTAACACAAGCCATATGGTTTCCAGGTTAGTTTCATGCTTTATTCCAAACTTGATCTTAATATAATTACTAAGATAAAAGACAGAAAAACAGAGAAAAATCCAGTTAATGCCAGACAATAACCTTACCCAAATGACATTGAAGCTTAACAGGCAGTGTTGTTTTAGATAAGCAGCTGTTTAAAATAGAGGCATAATATAATTTTTCAACTGGACATGGTCATTCAGTCTCTTCTCTTTCAATCAGCAACACTCAACAACTGATAACCTAGACCTTTTCTCTTTTAGCATGCAATTCCACACACAAATAATTAATCATTAAAAATATATATTTTTATTTGTAAAACTTGGCACATATTAGGTCATTGGTTTAAGCAAATAAAAATGCCAACATTAGACTTTTACATAAAAAGTTAGAACTGCATATGACATCAAAGCATTCAATTCTTGTGTACATAAACATAGGTTGATTACTAAACATGAAAAAAATAGTAAAAAAACATGAAGTTAAGAGATCTAGTTTGTATGTATGCATAAACTTATTTCTGGTTATTTTGCAATGGCCATATATCACACCCTCTCTTATTGCATAAATGAACAACCCATAAGAATGTGTGATGATTAATATGATAAGGAAAGGTCTTATTCACCAGTTGACCACAACTCTGGAACTCTGAACAAACCACTTCTCTTCAAATCAAATTACTTCTCTTCAAATCTTGTACTTCACCTTTCCAATCTCACTTATGACACAGATATGCTAGAGGGAGAGAAAGAGTTTTTCCCTGTCAGTTGAATTAACAACACTGTGCTTTTAACAGACTATTTTCAGAAGGTTCAAAGTTCAAACAGCATCAGAGGACAATCAAAAATAATAAATTAACACTTTCTAACCCAGTGATATCGGTTTACTGTGCATGTCATAACTGGTAATATTAATAGTTGTCCGAGATGGAAAGCGAAACCCAGCCAAATGAACAGACAATAATGCTATACATTTCTAGGTTCACTTTCCTTACAATTTCTATAATGAATACCACACTAACACACATAAAAACAGACATATGTTTATTTATCTATCCTTGTTGGGACCAGCGATCTAACCATAACCCAGAAAACCATGTTCCCTATTCCCTAGCGCTAATAACCTGGCTAATAGCCATAACCTAACCTAATAACCTAACTTTATGCTTAAACCTAAAAATTAACCTCAATTCTAACACTATGCTCAATTGTAAGCTTTTCCCTACACTGGAAATCCCATTTTCCCTAGTCGGGATCTGCCAAAAAACATTGTGAATATCAATTAACACATCCACACACACTGTGGTAGTGCATTAATACTTACAGGTCCAAGGCACTAAATTCCATGAGTGCAAAGTTAACATATTTTTAAAAACAAATTCCATAGATCATTTTGTATTTTGATATGGAGTTGTAGGACCTACAGTATGTAGCTTTTTCCAAATAATGGAAAATTATTTGATATGACAAAGAAAGTGCCTTAGTGGTATTGTGCATTAAAGCTTCTAGATCAAGTTTTTTATAAAATGTGGGAAAAAGGTTTTGTTTAAATATTTACTGATTTGCATTTTCAAACCAAAAGATGGGAAAAAAGTATTCATTCATATTTTATTTAATTGTTTGGGGAAAATAAATGTTTACCATCCTTGTCCATTTTCCCAAAGCATACAATGTTTACCCTTACCATTGTGGATCAGCCTGAGGGTGTCCTAAACCAAAACCACCTACTTCCAGAGACTCTACTGAATGCAGAACATATTTTTAGTATGTCATCTCCAACTGGTTATTTTAAATAATGTTTTGTAAGTGCGCCTGATGAGGGGATTTTCCACTGACTCCCTAGCAGAGTTAGGGTGTAACCGGTAAAAAAAAAATTCCCCCCAAAAAACAGTAACTGTAATCCGTTACGTTACCAACTAAAATATTGTAATCGGATTACAGATACTTTTGAAAAAATGTGTGATTACTTTGCGAAATCATTATGACACGTTGCATGTCTGGTTAATTTTCTCCAGTTTTGGTTGGTTGGATGGCTTTTAAAAACAGAGTTTATCTAGGATAATATTAGCCGAACCATATAAAATGTGATTTAGTTATCTACTATCGACGCATCTTTCTCAGAACAATGATATGCGATAAGCCTGACTTTTTCAGACAGGAATTCTTTATAAGATTAGGCAACTATTTGTTAGATCGCTTTAACATGCCGCCGCCTTCAAGATAAAACATTCATCACGATATCTCAGAAAAGGTGTTTTGTGAAGCACTCTCCCGAAGGATAAGGATTTGCAGTTGATGCATCCACCTCCCAGCTAACACGTTACGTAACCACGACCAACTGTGACGTTATGGATTGGTAAATGGATTGGTAATGTCATGACGATGTGGCAACGTTATCCGAAGGTAATTGCATGACCACATAATTGGTAATCTTCCTTACCTCCTCGGCACGTCGCAGGAGCGTAATTACACGACGTACTGACAAGGTAACTACTTACGTACTTGTTTGGTAACGATCCTACGTAACTCCAACGTTATCTTAAGGAAATTAATGACCACATAATTGGTAATCTTCCTTACCTGCTCAGGATGTAGCATAAACGTCATTACAGGACGTACTGACGATGTAACAACTTTCTTACCAGTTTGGTAACAATCTTACGTAACTACAACCGGGAAATATTGACTCCTATTTTCGTTGCTACAACGTACTTTGCTTTCAATGTCATTACTGCCACCAAATCGGAAACCACGTATTCCAAATATATAAGTTCACCTGAAGATATTTAGAGTCACAAGAATTCCCCAATCACCGCAATTCAGACCAATTCAAATAGTTCTATATAATCTCGCACAACACAGACGGAATGCTTACACAAATTGAAAACTGCACGCGCAGATGTGCCACAGCTCGAGCGTCCCGCCATTTCTTGTTCGTTATAGTTTGTACTCCTAAATAGTCGTCTGAAGTTTACAGTATCTCAGCAGACATTACTCCAGTTTAAGATAATACTGATTTATGTTCTAATTTAGTCATGTCTGTGAGTTTTCACCAGTACTCTTCTGCTACTGTGGTTAGCCTACATTAGTAGTTATTGCTATTTAGAAATGTTATAATCATTGATGTTAATCATACTTTCGTTTTCTAATGTAGCGATTTTCCAATTTAGTTATTTTCTAATTTAGTCTTGTAGCCTACATTATAGTACTGTAATATACCTAGCTAACTACAGCAGGTAGCGCAAGTTTTCTTTTAAGTTATACCTGGCTAACTAGCTACTGCAGCTAGCAAACGGTACTGTACGACTACGTTAAACAAACATCAGTTTAGTTCGTTAAGCCGACATCATTTCTGGTGCACCGTCATTTCTGGACAAGGAATCTCAGGTAAGAGTATTTAACTCCTTTACAAAGCCGATAGATAACTATCTGTCATATAGCTAAAATCACTTTGGTAGTTCCCATCGAATTACAGTACTGTCTAGCAAGCCAACTAACGTTAGCTCAAACGTTAGTAAGCTACAGTACAGTAAGTCAACTACTTACTAACTTGGTTGGTAAATTTTTTCAAACATAGATGAACATCGAGTCACCTCACAAATACTTAATGTAAAGATTTTTACTATGAGTTCCACAGGTAATGATTCAACAAGATATTTGCCAAAATTGTAAAAGTGATATAAATAAATTATGAACGAATTGAATCAAATGGTTGACACTCTGTTTTATACTGTTTTTAAACTGGTTTTCATTGTCCATGTCCAGGTGCAGCAACGGGTCCAACGGCAGAGGAAGGTGAAGATAGAATTGAAGACCACTCAGACTCATTTCTGACAACAAGGAAAAGTAAAGTGTCCGTCTTTGCTTGTGTGATTGTATTTTGTCAGTTGGATAATATTAATTGTTTGTTTCAATTTATAGTTCATGTTTTCTTATCATCTTCATTTCACAATTCTTCACCATTTGAGAAGAAAAGAACCCAATGAAAAGTAAAGCGTTCATATTGGCTTGTGTTCTTATGTTTTAATTATTTGTAAAATGGCCAGTTTGATAATATTTCTAAATTTGATCAATTGATAGCTGGAACAAAAATTTCAAGGATTGGAGAAGAACTCTACTAGTGGAAAAAATAACTGTTTATCATGGCTATTGCCATTGAAGACCTACAATTTCTTTGGAGTTAACTAGATGAGATTTGCTACTTTATCCTTCCTGATGGTTAAGATGTCCCACACAGGTCTGATATTAATTTCAGTGCTGTTGACCAACTTGGGAGTGTGAGGTGGGTGATAAATAAAATATTTTTTAAATTACATAAGTGTTCTTGTTTGTCTGTAAATGTATAAACGTTTTTGCTACATATACTTTTTTGCTACATGTGGGGCTCTTGTATATTATAGGATATGTCATGTACTTCGCTAGGAGAAAATGTCTGGACTGATGACCTAACAGCATTGCCATTATTATATGTGGGAAGGGGTTGATAAAATAAATATATAATACAAATACATAATACCTCACTGTAAAACTAAACGTCATTGTAGAACCCTGCTGAAATGTGTTGTGCACATTTAAGATTTCATGGAACAGTTGGAGCAGGTAAACACAAGGTTGGAGAAAACTGTCAAGATGGACGAAAATTAACTTAGCTGTACATATTCTAGCTGTAGGTATGAATATAAAAATTGTGAAAGTAAAAAGGGCAGTGAATGGTGAACTGGATAGGATGGCAGGGATTCGCGATTTCCAACCGACAACCCTAGAGATATCACTTTGCCACGACATGCTAGCGACCAACTGACAACGTCAATTAGTTACGTTGTAGCGACAACAAGAAAACTTTCACTTTTCCGGTTGTGACAACGTAACTGACAACGTTGCTGCTACCTAATTTTGGTCGCCTGATAACGTCGTAACAATGGAAAATTGTTTGCTGGGCTCAGCTCCATACAGGTAGGCCATGTGATTCTGCTTGCTTTGCATCTCAGAAAATTGCTTTCATTGGTTATCATCGGCAGCTGACGACATTGACTTTAAGCTAAGAGTGCAGGTGTATAATCACAGTATATTTCTTAAATTTGCGTTTTGAAAATCCATCGCTGTTGGCCCTAATAATCGCAGGTTACGTTTGCGCGGGTAAAACTAGTATGCGAGTGTTCACAGTTGCGAACGTGCATTCGCATGCTTGGGGTTTCTGCAAGGTTTTGACAATGTTGGTGGCTATGGAACAAAACATCAGACTACTGCAGATTTAGTGTATGCGTGAAAAGCTTCGGATATCCTGTTTTTTTATATATACAATAATGTCAATACCCTTTTCGGGAAATTGCCATTTATTTTTCAAGGATGTTTTGAAGCAATAAAAACATGAATAAAATGTTCAGATAAAATGTCAGATTCTGGAAGATCAAGGGTTATTGGTTTAATTGGAATGATTGAATATCTAACAGACCTTTAACGTGTAATGTAGAGATGTAGCCCAATCATATTGAAGTATAAAGCAATGGTTTAGAAACCCTTTCCAAAGGCACTGTACATAACCGCTAAGGTAAACTGCAAATTCCGTTTTTGGCCAGCTGTGTAAACTGTAACATTGATTCATCCTGCAAAAGGTGTTAAAATTGTTATAGGCTATTCCTATTTGTCTTCGAAAGCCTCTTAATATGAAAGTAATCTAAAGTAAGTAATCAGATTAGGTTACTGAGTTTGAGTAATCAAAAAGTTACTTTACTGATTACAAATGTGGACAGGTAACTTCTAACTGTAACGGCTTACATTTAAAAAGTAACCTACCCAACCCTGCTCCATAGCTTAGCTTTAGGTTGATAGCATAGGCGTGCAGCAAAACCGAACAAATCCACATCCACGCCTTTCTTAAAGCCTCTCCCAAGATCCTTGTGAACTTTTACCGCTGCACAAGAGCATTCTGACTAACTGCGCCACAGTGTGGTGCTGACCGGAAGGCCCTGCAACGGGTGGTGAAAACCGCCCAGAACATCACTGGTGCCCAGCTCGCAGCCATCGTAGACCTCCAGTGCAAGTGGTGTCTGCGTAGGGTGTGCAGCATCATCAGGGACCCTTCACATCCATGCCACAAACTGTTTGCCCTCCGACCATCAGGCAGGCGGTACAGGTCTCGTCGTTCCCGCACCAGCAGGCTCAGGAACAGTTCCTTCCAGCTAATGTAACCCTGCTGAACTTTGTGACCCATCACTAAACATACCCACCCGCCCACCGCTTAGTACTGCCCCTCAGGGACCTTGTTGCTCTACTCTCTCTGTACTACTGGACTGTGACACTGCTTTGCAAAGTCTGACAAGAAGGTTTTCAGTTGTTCATGCACATGTCTACCTCGAGAACGTCATTGCTGCTATCCCTGCATTTCAGTTGCACATGTTACCTAGCACCTTCAATTTGCCTCGATTGCACATTTAGAATTGCCATTTGTACTTGCATTTGCCTTCATTGCACAACTATACATCCCACTTGTAATGTACATTGTACTTAATACTTGTACATTTTCTGCCTTCTTCTATTTGCACTTCTGGTAAGATGCTAACTTCATTTTGCTGTTCTGTACTTGTGCTTGTTCAATGAAATAAAGTTTAATGTAATCTAATCTAAAGTGATGATTTGAGTATTTTTCTTGGTTAACTATATTTGTCAGGACTTTTGAGGAATTCCGGTTCTCACTAGTAATGCACTACCAGAACACACTTATAATCCGGAATTGATCTGCATGTAAATTGCCTCCACTCTGTATTTTTGCTTAGATGCAAAACCCTTTTGGAGAATACCTGCTGGATGAGTTTTGGTTTCACCAAAAAGGGTCTCTGATTGACTGCTGGTAGCTCCTGACTTTCATCATTTCAAAGAGTTCTTTAAATTTAAGGTCATGTGTAGTTCAGAGGTAAAAATGTGACCAAGCCTTACGTTCAGATCACGGAAATACTCATTGTAGTCCAAGGCATAACCCACCACAAAACGGTTTGGAATTTCAAACCCCACATCTGTTGAGACAAACAAAGACACATAATTAGATATGCTAAATACTAAATATGTAGATCTGACCTGAATAAACCATTAATTCAAATATAAGTCAATGCCAACATCAGAGCAGAAAAAAACCAGAAAATTCTATTGAAATATCTCAGGATCAAATACCAACCTCAAAAAGAGCACTTTGTAATTTATGCTACATTTAAAGTACAATATGCAGGATTTTGGGCCTATGTATTTGTGAGGTGCGAGGGTAGTGAGTGGG